>JAHTMV010000003.1:0-186796 GCA_022315185.1 Agaricus sinodeliciosus | reverse complement strand
TGGCCTCAAGCAGGCTGCCAGACAGTGAATAAGAAACTGGAGTGTTCTTGAAGGCATTGGCTACTCTAGGCTTCGCTCTGACAGCTCCATCTACATCTATTCCAAAGGTGACACTAAGGTCATTGTGCCAGTTTTCATTGATGACATTACTCTTGTCTCGAAAAGCGACACTGCCATGGCCTCAGCTGTCTCTGAGCTCTTGAAACACTTCAAACTCTGTGATCTTGGGTCTACTACACTTCTGCTAGGCATTCAGGTGAAGCAGGATCGCTCTAATCACTCCATCTCTCTCTCTCAGGAGCACTACTACATCAAGGAGCTCCTAGAATGCTTCAATATGGATGATGCTAATCCTCTCTCCACTCCACTTGCTCCTGGCTCTGAGCTCTCCGAATTGTGCCTTCACTCGAGGATCAGGCTGAGATGAAGTCAGTTCCCTATCTCAATGCTGTAGGTGCCCTTCAGTATCTTGCCACTATGACTTGCCCCGACATTGCCTATGCTGTCTCCTATCTCGGGAGGTTCAACTCGAACCCAGCTCCAGCTCACTGGCTTGCAGTCAAGCACTTGTTTCGCTATCTCATTGGCACCATGCACTACAAACTAGTCTATCGAGCTAGTGACTCTGAGGAACTCTTTACTACCTACTCGGATGCCTCTCACGGTGCTTGCAAAAGCTACAGGTCGAGCAACAGGTGGTTATGTGACTCTAGTCTTGGGCGCTGCTGTGGGCCGGTCTTCAAAGCGGCAGCCATTTGTGACTCTCGAGCACTGAGGCCGAGTTTGTTGCTGCAGTTGAAGCTGGCAAGGAGATCAAGTGGACTAGGAATATTCTGACCGAGTTTGGCTTTCCCCTGACACTTCCTTCAACTCTCTATGTTGATAACAAGTCAGGAATCAGTGTAGCCAAGAACCCGAGCATCATGGACGCATGAAACACCTAGACCTCCACTTTTACTGGCTGCGAGAGGCTGTGGAAGAAGGACTCATTGATCCTTTATATGTTTCGACTCATGAGCAAGTGGCCGACATGCTTACCAAGGCTGTTGCAAAGAAGGTAGTTGAGTTTGCTGTTCCACTATTGGGACTTGAGTAGACTGGCTGGATCAAGGGGGTGTGTTAGAGTGTGAGCAAGCAGTCTACAAGTGTGGTTGGTGGACTTAGAGATATCCAGATGAGTTAGTCACATGATAGCTTAGTCATGTATGGTTGAACTTCCCTGTGGACGCTTCAGAGGCCTTTAGCTTCTTACAGTCTGTCCACAGTTTGTCCACAGGACTACTCTGTCAATACTACTCTGTTCAACTCGTTTCTAGGCTCGTTAGGATCGCCACTGTGAACTCTACCGTTCTACCTTTGATATAGCCTTGACCTCATTGGCTGGATATGTAGTTTCTTTGCTCCTATGTTGTTAGTTTCTCAGTGTATTCCTTGAGCAAGGATAGGTAATTAAGTACAGGTGATGCAAAGTACGGTGAATGCGTTATGGCACCCTTTAAGGTAGTTTTGAAATAAACTCCATTGATTACAAAAAAAAAAAAAAAAAAGTCCTGTTAGCTTCGAGATTGAACATCTCAGTGTTACAAGCATCTGTCCAGTGTTCCGAGTCAGGAGACTGCATAGCTAGTCTGTAAGTCCAGGGATCTGCACTCGAGACAGCACCAGCAAACTCGACTTCACAAAACTCACTGTCAATCAGTAGAGCAGCTTCATCGTCATTATCAGCATCAGCTGGAGACAAGTCAGGCTGTTTGGCCTTCCACCACTGACCAGGAGGCTTCCGAACTCACCCTGTATGTCTAGAGACTCGAGGGGACTCAGGAGGCACTCCAGCAGTGGGAGGAGTGACTGGGAGTGGTTGATGGATTTGTGGAGGAGTGACTGGAGGAATTACTGGAGGGACAGGTAAAAGTAGATCTGGCTTCTCTTTTTTTTTTTTTTTTTTTTGTAATCAATGTCAATATATTTCAATACTAACTCATCATCGGGTGCCATGATGTGTTCCTGTGGCTTTCTACTACTCGCCAGATACAGAGGCCCAGAACAACAGTATTCTATACTAACGTATCCAGTGTGACTAGGTCAAGCACTATAAAAGAAAGAGAAAGAAGAGAACAATAAACAAAGATGTAAGTACCTAAGTATGTGACCCCGGAATAATGCCACAGTCAAGTAATACAACACACCTTAGCACTGGAACACTCGATCAAAAGACCAAGCTGAAATCAATTATAAAACATATAAAAGAAAAAGAATGCGGGCACAATCAGCTAGAACCGCGGAACGGGGACAGATGAAGAGCCTCGCAGAATGAGGTAAGCAAAGCCCATAGAAGATCCTAAGGCACTCCGACATGTGTGGGGTCGGTAGTGCAGATGATGGACTCCAAGGCAGTCTGGAAAGAGGGGACCCGATCTAGTTCTTAGGGAACTGGCGCTTGAGCCAGCTCCGGTCAAACCAGTTCTGCCAAAATGGACACTTTATATCCATAGCAGAGTGAGAGTGCTTGTCCGCACATCGCTTCTTGACCTTTAACCACTACCTTCCTCTTTTGGAAGTGGCCTCATCGCTGGCATCGAGCACAATGGACAGAGCTGGAATGGGGTTTGGCGCCCCGGATTTGGCAGTTCATACCACGAATGCAGATGAACTTAGAGATATAGTCCCGAGCATTGGAGCCCGAGACCATGTCGTGAATGTCGACCCATGCCCAGCATGAGTCAGAATGAGGGGAAGCATGCATGAAGCATGGCTTATGTTTGAAGAGTCTGGCCAGCAAAGCGCCGACTGGAGATTTGTTGAGTGCAAACATGAATGCCTCGTGTTGTTTGGATGCCCACTCTTTAGGTGAAGCGGGGATGTGAGGAATGTCAACGATCTTGAGGTAAGAAGTTAACATGGCGGGGGTTTGAACAATAGGATTGGATTTGTTCGGGAATGTTCGCCAAATGTGCTTGAGCATGAACTGGATTTCGGCAGCAGTGAGGACATGGGAGGCAGCTAAGAATATGCCGTTGCCATCTACTGTTGCATGAGTGAGAGTGACGTTTGATTTAACGTCACTCCTGAGGACTTGATTGAGGTTGTTGAGAACCCCGGGGGAGAAAGACTCAGCCATCACAGAGGAGCTGGCTGGAGGTGTAAGGATGATTCCATGGTACGAAGCGCCGTGTGCAGTGTGCTTGCCTTGATGCCTCTTACAAGGTGCCGAAGGAGTGCTGAAGGAAACAGGGGGGGCGCACTTAGGCTCAGGCGTGCGCTTGGAACTTGGTATGGGAAGGGGTTTGGTAGGCGCCTTCCCAGATGCTGGAGGTGGACCGGCCGGCTCATCCACCTGCATAGCCAGTGGGGCCATTGCTGACAGAGTGACGTCAGATGGTTCGACGAACCTTCTTACGCGGATGGGAATTGGATTTGTCAGTGGATGGCTGTGCATCCTGCGGAATGACATGAGGCAGAGGTGCTGCGACTGTGGGCACAAGAGCACTCAGAGCCAGGGGGAGGAAAGGGGCAAGGATGGGGGAAATCTCCTTTACCTTCATCCTTCTTGACCTTTAACCACCACCTTCCTACTTGGGACTTTGGTGTGGACAAGCGTTTTTTAGCAGGAATACATACACTTTCTTAGGGATACCGCCTGGTCCACGGATTGCGACCCCCTAGCGTTTTCTCACACATGGCTGATCACCATGATCAACCATACCCCGCCATCGCGCCCAGCATCACCTTCGGGCTCAGTCCGCAGCATATCCTCAAAAGCATCCACTCGCTCCCGACTTCGTGGAGTCGTCAAAGCTCTTAAGCCATCCTTTAAGTCACACAAGACTAAAGCGAATTTCATCACCGAGGGGTTAGCTCAGGCGGTGAAAGAGGACAATTGGTCCCTAACGAACAAATCAAAGGAAAGATGGGTGAGGTCATCCCATCTTCACAGGAAAGCGAGAGAGAGATAGTAAGCACTGGCCCTATCGCTCAAATGATCAAACAGATTACTGCTGAAGAAGAAGATGAGAAGGTTGAGGAGAGCAGTGACGAAGAAGAACGACGGAATAGAGCCCGCCGTACAAAGTCAATCAGACAAAAGTCTTTGGAAAGACTTCCCCACCCCTCCAATGGCCCTATTGGTCACCCCACTCTCAACATTTGCTGTAGAGACCTCCTCGAAGCAAACGTCGACATACGGGATCCCCACTCCCTCCGAAGCACTCTTGACCACCCAGCGTTAAGGAACACGCATACACCTCCCGTTCACACGAGGCCTTGCCCGATCTGGACAAGACGCCCCACACCCGGGTTATGAAAATAACTGAAGCCAAAGCTTTCGCGCTCAAAGTCCGAGAGGCTAGAGATAGCGAAGGCGATCAGATCATGACCGGCAATCAAATGTCGGCCAATCAATTCAAGGAGGGAATCAAGCAGTCGAAGGAGGCTCTTGGTGACTTCGATGATGAGATTCGGAGCTCTACGCCCGACCTTCCGTCCGAAGAGTGGACGATAACCGAAGACCAACAAGAAGGTCTTCGCACCAACTTCAATGATCTATTCAGGTCTCTCCCGTGTCACACCCCGAATGATCTCCAACCCTGAGGTCATTTCTAAGGAAATCGCCTATTTCTTCGGTAAATCCTCAACTCCAAATGGGCAGACGTAAAGGTAGACGGAGAGTCCCTCAATCTATCATCAAGCAAACGGTTAAAAAGGTATCATTCAAACCAACTCCCAACCTCTCCCACAAATCGCGTCGATTCCCATGGAAGTCGACCCGTCACCAGCTCGCATTCCCGCCAAGGCCAAAGGTAAAGCCAAAGCGACTCCCCTCCCCACTCCCTCCAACATCCGGCTATCACCTCGCGATAGTCGCATCACCAATCAAAGTGAGTAAGGTCCCCAAACCTATCACTCAATATGCTCCCAAATTAGGCGCACCTAAAGGTAAGCCATTTCTTCTATGCCCAACCAAGCTCCCTGTGGATTCCAAACAGGGAGAAACTAATAAGACGCAAGCGGGTAGTGCCCCGTATTCCGAGTCTGGTCCCTGCCAGCAAGTTATGGGAAGAGACGTAGCGGGATTAACACCCGTCTACGATGCAGTTCTGCTGCCGGTAATGACAGAGAGCTAGCGGGAGTAACGCCCCGCAGAACCGCCTAAGAGTGGTAAGGCACCCCAAGGTAAGGCCGGGGGTGCTACACAGCCAATCCGGAAAGGTTTCCCCCTCCGTTCCTCATCATACTCACGCGGTGGCTTTTGCAAAGAGCTCCGCAGCAGAAACAACACATCACGTGCTCCACAGCGTGCCCCTTCATATGCTCAGGCGGCTAAGAAGCCTGCAGCGCTCCCATCATAGCACCCATGGCCACAGCCAAAACCATTCAATGGGCGATAGAAGTAAGGAAGCAGTGTCCCGAGATGAAATCCAGGACGCGCTTAAAGTGGTGGCACCCATGTGAGCATGCACCAAGTTCAGATGAAGAGGTGCCTAGGCAGACACGCAAGGCGCTAGTGGCTCAAAAAGCCACTCAAGGAATCACGGGTGACTCAATCGGAAGTCTGCTCAATTTGGGTATTCCCACATCATCCAACCGGAACATTTTTCGGATATGGGCAAAATCGTCGATGCCATGAACAGGCATTCGTATGCAACAGATCGCAGATGGGGTTCAGAATGGCCGTTTATTTAAAAATGTAGTTCACTTTTACTTGAACTTAGTTCGTCTAAACAAGGGTTCACGTTGATCAGAGAATCATTGTTCAAAGCGTTGGAGAGAGATGTCCCTGAAGGGGATGAACATCTCCTTCTCCACCTCAATCGGTAGCCCATTTGATTTTTAAGGCTTCGATTACTAACGAGTAGATACAATAAATGCCAGAGGACATTTTAATGGGCGAACAAGTCATTCAAAGTATGCAGTCGGTAGATCAGTTCCGTGGTCTCGAATGTGTTAAAACTCCTTCCTTGTCAGATCTCGAGGATCAAATGACATGGCAGTGGCTTTTGTAGATGTATGGGATTCCAAAACAGGATCTCGCACTAAAGACATTGTAATAAAGTATCACATGCGGTAAACTTATTAGAGTAGAGTATGCTCGCAGAGAGAGTTCGTCCCCCAGTGTCAGAAATGCTGGAAATGGAATCACGGTACATTCCGGTGTGCCTTAGCCATGAGCTGTGCGCCGGTGCAGTCAACCACACATGACCAAGAATACACAGTTTCGCCACATGTTGCGGAGCTGCGAGGAAAAAGGAAGATTGGGATGGAGAATGCAAGCACGACATTAAGTGCATTAACTGCAAAGGCAACCACACAGCCGACTCCTCCAAGTGCACATACAAGAGGCACCAAAACAATAGTTCGTGGCATGATCAAAGACGTGCCTCGGATATGGAAATGAAGAGGGCCAAACGCGACCGCGTCGTGAAACCGTCCAACAAGCGATCAACCTTGGAGAAGATCGCATCATCGAAATCCCATCATCTTCCGAATGAATAATACAATGGAAGAAAGCAATAATCTTATTAGCGGACCTAAAAAGTCTGCACCACGGTCATTACAAACCTTAACTATATTATCATTCAACGCGCGTAAAAGTTGGGAGACCACTTCTATCGTTTTGGACAGTGTGCCAGATATGTGATATTATTATGTTCAGGAACCGGGGTGGAGAGGAGTGAGAAGCAACCTTCTACCAAAGACAAGGAGGGAGATACGGCATATGGTCCCCCTTCATAATTCATGGCGTCCCTTCAAGAGGCGTTCAACAATAGAGATGAATTCAGAACTGCTCGACGAGTCCACATACATCAATAGAAGACTGGATATATTCAAACCACAACTCCGGTCTGACATTCTCAAGCATCGTGATATCGTTAGTCACATTGCATATTCTCAACCTCGTAGAAACATACCTCACAAGTTCAACATTCTCAATGTCTACAATGACGGAGAAACACATGCAGCAGTGCATGAACTGATTAGGATTACTGAACACTGCCACGGATATCATTGTGCGCAGGGGACTTCAATATCCAAGATCGTACATGGGATGAAGGAGCGGCTAACCAAATAAGACCCTCCTCTCCTTATATGCGACTCCAAGAAATGTTCACTGACTTGGAAATTCAGTATGTACACCTATCAACAGAGGGGTCCAACGAGAGTGCCAGATGATGAGAATTCGCGGGCATCGGTCATAGATTAGTAGCGGCGTCAGCTGCATTGATCAATCAAGATGGATTCCACTACAAGGTGAAGGTGGATGATAGAGAAAGATGGGGATCGGACCACCGTCCTCTTCAGATTGAGGTGCCAGTCTCAGGAAGCGAGCCGGAAATGAGATGCAAAAGGAAATCGAAGCGTGGTCAGAAGAAGAGGATGACTATGTAACAAAATATGCGGGGAAATAGGCAGTATGAAAGTGGATGCAGCTGGGTCAGCGAAGACTTGGATGCGATAATGGGAAGGGTGTCTGTCGTATTTGAAAGAGCATGGGAGGCATATTCAGAGGAAAGAAAACCAAGTCGCCATGGGAAGAAATGGTGGAATGGAGAGTGTAAAGATGTGTACCGGAGATGGGGGAAAACGGTGGACCTAGAAATAGAGAAATGCGTAATAAGATGAGGAAGACTTTGCGCATAGCAAGACGCCAGTACTTTGACAAACAAATCAAGAGTATGGCGAGTGATAGGAAGACCATGGACTTGATGCGTGGACTAGAGAGAGAAAGATGCCGGTGGTAGAAGCCATATTGGATAGCGAGGGAAATTTATGCAACAGCGAGGAGAAGTTGTTTGAAACACTTATAACATACAATGCGGCGGATGATCGAGCAGTGAATGTCAACAGTATGCATAGAGAGATACCAAAATTTGAAGAGAGAGATTGGGTGAAGTTCTCTGTTCAAGAATACCACGAGCGCTCATGAATTGTGTAAAGAATACTGCACCGGGGCCAGACCATGGTATCTTGGAGATTGTGGAAGCGATTTACAACAGATGACAAAATCTGTCAATTCGTCATGAACATAGCCAATGCCTGCTTTGACGCAGGATACTGGCCACAAATTTCAAACAGTCATTTCGGTCATTATTCCGAAACTGGCAACTCCTTGATAAGGCATTATTCAGCCGATCATCCTACTCAACACGATGGGGAAACTTATCGAGAAAATGTGCGCGATGACTTCAGTTTGAAAGCATCGAAGCTGGCGTCATCCATCCTTGTCAAACGGAGGGTATTCCCGAGATCAGTAGAGGACAGCAGTCGCACTAACATCATGTTTCGACGGTGTGGTAAAAGGTAACATCAGTTTTGGCTTTTGATATAGCAAATTCTTTCTTCTTTAAATCACAACGTTCTTCTGAAATTTTCAAACATTTCGGTTTTTCGACTAGCGTAGTTTCCTTTTTCTCCAATTATTTAGTAGGAAGAAAAACACAATATTCAATAAACAATGTCACTTTCCATTATTTGATAGTAATGTAGGTGTCGGACAGGGTAGCGCACTATCTCCAATTCTTTTGGCTTTGTATATAGCGCCATGTTTTCATTTATTGGACAAATGGGTCAGAGACGTGGAGGACCACATTCATTTTCCTTTAACTTTTTTCTTTCTTTTGTAGATGATGGACTTCTTATTGCTATGGGGGATTGTAGAATGGACACACATGACTCTCTAAAAGAGGCGTATGCCCAAATAAATCTATATTCAAGGATTTCGGCCTTATTATGGAACATTCAAAGACAGAATTATTCAACTTTGCGGACTCCGCCAACAAAAATTCGCCAAACCCCAACATCAACTGGGAATAGCCCCTTCACCGTGAATCTCCATGCGTCCCAAAAATGTGTGGAGATATCTCGGTATCATGTTTGATCGCAATCTAACTTTCCGCGATCACGTCAAGTTTATTCCACCAAGTCAGTTTCTGCAGTACGCTGTATGAAAATGCTTGGAAACTCAAACAGAGGACTTACGCTAAACAAAAACGTCTTCTATATATTTCATGCATACAACCAATAGCGACTTTGGTCTTCGTTGCTGGTACAAACCTGGGACGAGGTGTTTCAATACTAACCTCAAGATGCTGTCTACACACAATCAAGGGGCGCGCTGGATTACAGGCGTTCAGAACTTCTCCTATGGGAGCCATGTCGGCCGTGGCTGGCCTTATGCCCCTCCACCTCACACTTAAGAAGCTGTTTGAGAGATCGGTCATCCGCATCAATATGCTTCACCCGCACCACCCGTTCTTTCATTACTTGAACGGAGACAAGCCAAGGGTTCAACCCTACACCCAAACGCCTTGGAACGCAAATCCAAGACAATACGCAAAGTCATCAAGTCTCCCATCGACTCAGTGATTGACAACCCTTCCTCGGAGATCTTCGACCCCTCTCCGAACACATCAAACCTGGACATCGACTGGTAGATCGATGCCCAGACAAAGTCAAATTCGTGCTCATGCCAAAACCTCACAAAGAGCGAGCCGAATATCATAGAAACCTGAATCTCGTGCCCATCAGGGAACCAAACGCTCTACACCTGTTCACAGCTGGAGTAAAACACAAATTCGACTCGAACATACTTGTTCCATCTCGTAATCACTCGCACATCGCGCTGTTCTATTTTCAAGGGACAAGCCATTTCATCTAAAACAAGGGCCGCCGGAAGGCGGGTCACGGAAGAAACAATTGTCGGATGGTCCACCTTCCTGGCATTAATTAAAGCTCATCGCAAGCTCCAAAAGGTATGGCCTATTTCCAAGGTCATTCTCTATACCACGTCCCAGTTGATCGTCAAGAAATTGATGTCAACTAACTCCAAACCGTCGGATCACAGCTCTCAATTGCTGTATCTCTTGCCTTCGACGCCATCGTCACGGACTTCCCAGAAGTCGATATCAAAATGAGGTTTCAATAAATCATGGGCGACGTCACCGGCTGCCTTCTCAGCCGAGTCGGGGATGTTACAACCCCTCGCCCAACAGGCATATCATAACGCGGAATTAGCACGGACTTTCACGAGCGATCCCTCTCCTTCCTCAATCTGCCTCGTATCAATACACGAGACAGAAAACAATGTGAGATGCCATTTCCTTGTGGCAAACTGATTTTCAAGGAGTTTGCACGCCTAGCGAGCCGCCACCACACATGCTCTCTCCGGAGGGTATAGGAATGCGCTCAGGACCTAGTGTCCGCTCACTTGATGTGTCGCCACCACACATGCTCTCTTCGGGGAGTATAGGTACGCGCCCAAGACTCAGAAATTCTAACGAGATTCAGAGTTCATCTTACCACCTCCAGTCATGCTTCAAAGGGCAGAACTGGTATGATTTTAATGATAAGGAAGGCAATTTGGTACTTCCAAGTCACATTCAAGGCAGTCCGTGGTTCAAAATGTATCAAGGAGTCACAGCTGCCCACTCTTCACCGCTACTCGCTCGTCTTATGCAAGTGGCTTGCAATCACGCTCCCACTGGGGAGTACAGAGTAAGGTTCTTTCCAAATGAACCTTACAAACCCTGTCAATGTCACCTCGTTTCGCCGGAGACAAGGCAACACATTCTCATGGTCTGCCCATTATTTGTAAGGCGGACTAACCACTATGATCTGGAAGGAATCACTATGATACGAGGTCTTATCCTCTTCCTTCAAGACAACCCTCAAGCGTTCAGTTTCGAACCACCGGAACTACCGCGACTCGCCGATTCGAGCTGGCCGGCCTACCGAAAGGAGGTATACCGTGAGCGAGAGTTAGCCAACGGAAAGAGGAAAGAAAGAAAACTTCCTCTCATAGAAGGACCGATCTTCTTGCATGAGTCGATCGAGTTCCTAAGACATTGGAGTGTGTGGGAGATAGATGAATGGAGGGATATCTTCTATGCAGCGATGAGAGAGATCAAGCCTGTGTCACAGGTGGTGTTGAAAAGAGGACAGAAGAGATTGATTTCCTTTTTCCTTATCTATGAACGTTTCTGTTTTTACGTTTACTTAAGTGTATTTGTAGCCGGACTCGAATTGTTTTGTTTTTCCTTTTTCTTTTTCTCTTATAGCCTTGACCTTGTCGGCTGGATACGGACTTTCTTTTTGCCCTATGTTGTTAGTTTCTCAATGTAATCCCGTGGGCTGGGAAAGGTAGAGTACAGGTGATGTAAAGTACGGGAAACGCGTCATGGCACCCCTAAGGTAGTTTTGAAATAAACTCCATTGATTACAAAAAAAAAAAAAAAAAAAAAAAAAAAAAATCTCCTTTACCTTGTCAATGAAGTACTCACGGAGGCTGACAATGTCGCCATCCATAAGTTCAGGGAATTGAGCGAGTACATTTGCCTGGAATTTTTCGTTGGCAAATTCTTTAAATGTAATGACAGAATCTTCTATCGCTGAAATGAGGAATTGTACGGACGTAGTAGCATCCATAGGAGTGAGTTCATGTACTGGAGTTCCAGCACGTGGAGTGACTGATGCATAGTCGAGCACCATGAAAGAGTCTTTCTCACTGCCTACCGAGGAGGCAGCGAGGGAAAGGACCGGAGGAGGAGGATGAGGAACCCGCGAGTGGGGCCACTTAGTTGAGAGCACCGAAGGGAAAGGTGATGGTGCATGAGAGGAGGGGAGGGACTGTGAAGCCACAGTCTCTAGTTGGACTTGAGCAGGCAAGGGGAGGCTAGGCCTCTCCGCACTCGCAGGTTGGAGGGCAGCGATGCCTGGAATGAGTCTTGATATGGCCGGTGCCTCAAAGGTGAATGGTGATGTCATTTGGGCCAGAATGGCATCTGAGGCCTGAACGGCTCTCGATGACGAGCTTGACTCAGCTGAAATGGCGCAAGACAGCTGGGAAGGGGGTTGTGAAGACTTGCATTGCTTTGAGGGCTTGCAAGACACGCTGAGGAGGGCTTGAAGATGACGAGAGACCATGGTCCAAAAGAGGAAGGTGATGGAAAGAGGTGAGATCTGGCTTCTCTTCAGGAGGAACTGAAGCGGATGGAATGGGAGTCTTAGGACAAGCAGGGAGGAGTGATAATCACCCCCTTCATCTTGTAGAGGTGGCAGTCCTGAGTGTGATGACGAGTCATTAGAAAACTGGTAGTGAGTCTGGTAGGGCTCCAAACATATCAAGGAGTCACTGCTGCCAACTCTTTGCCGTTACTCGCTCACCTCATGCGAGTAGCTTGTAATCATGCTCCAATCAGGGAGTATAGAGTGAGGTTCTTTCCAAGGGAACCTTACAAAGCATGCCAGTGTCATCTCGAATCCCCAGAGACCAGGCAACACATCTTAATGGTCTGTCCCTTGTATGTAAGATGGGCCAACCATTATGAGCTTGATGGAATCACTACAATACAAGGATTAATCCTCTTCCTTCAAGACAACCCCCCAAGCATTTAGTTTCAAGCCATCGGAACTACCACGACTAGCTGACTCGAGCTGGCCAGCCTACCGTAAGGAGGTGTACCACGAGCGAGAGTTAGTTAATGAAAAGAGAAAAGAACAAAAACTTTCTCCCTTAGAAGGACTGATCTTCTTGCATGAGTCGATCGAGTTTCTCAGACACTGGAACGTGTGGGAAGTGTGAATGGAGGGATATCTTCTATGCGGCGATGAGAGAGACCAAGCCTGTGTTGCAGGTAGTGTTGAAAAGAGGACGGAAGAGATTGATTTTCTTTTTCCTTATCTATGAACGTTTCTGTTTTTACGTATACTTAAGTTTTTTTTTTTTTTTGTTTAAGTCAAAATTTATTAAGGGGTGCCCATATGCAGACTGCTGCATCACAGGGTCATAGACCCCGTTACACTACAAAGCCTGGAACAACAAGGATACAGAAAAAACTAAATGAGAAAATGTTCCATTCATATACAAGTACACTACTAAGGATTTGAATAAAGACCATTGCTTCTTGACCTCTTACCACCACCTTCCTCTTTTGGACAGTGGTCTCTCATCGTCAATAAGCCCTCTTCAACATGCCTCACAAACCTAGCAAGTCATCACAGCCCCCTTCCCAGCCATCTCACGCCATTTCGGCCGAGTCGAGCTTGTCGTTGAGTGCTGCTCAGGCCTCAGGTGCCATTCTGGCCCAAATGATGTCGCCACTCACCCATGAGGCACTGGCCACGTCAACTTTTGCTATGGATATCAGCGGGGATCATGACGATTCCGGTGACTGGTCCGACGATGAAGATATTCTGCAGGGTATGTTCAACTCTCAGGTTGGACGTGCTCTGCTACAGGCGGCGGGTCGAGTTGAGGAACAACTCGACATTCTGGCGGCATCTCGTTTCAGGACGCCTTCAGCTTCTAGGCCGTTGACTGGGTATCCAGCTAACTCCTCCCCTCTCACCTCTTTTTTTTTTTTTTTTTTTGTAATCATGTAATATATTTCAATACTACTTAAGGGTGCCATGACGTGTTCCCCGTACTTTACATCAACTGTACACTACCTCTCCTTGCTCAAGGGAATACACTGAGAAACTAACAACATAGGAGCAAAAGAAACTACGTATCCAGCTGACGAGGTCAAGGCTAAAAGAGAAAGGGCAAAAGAAAAAGAAAACAATTCGAGTCCGGTTACAAGTACACTTAAGTAAACGTAAAAGCAGAAACGTTCATAGATAAGGAAAAAAAAATCAATCTTTTCCGTTTTTTCAACACCGCCTGCGACACAGGCTTGATCTCTCTCATTGCCACGTAGAAGATATCCCTCCAATCGTCCACTTCCCACACGTTCCAATGTCTGAGGAACTCGATCGACTCATGCAAGAAGATCGGACCTTCTAATTGAGAAAGTTTCTTCTCCTTTCTCTTTTCATTAACAAGCTCTCACTCGTGGTACACCTCCTTTCGGTAGGCCGGCCAGCTCGAGTCTGCTAGTCGCGGCAGTTCCGGTGGTTCGAAACTAAATGCTTGAGGGTTGTCTTGAAGGAAAGGATTAATCCTCGTATCGTGGTAATTCCATCAAGCTTGTAATGATTGGTCTGCCTTACATAGAAAGGGCAGACCATCAAAATATGTTGCCTTGTCTCCGGTGAACCAAGATGACAAGGGCATGGTTTGTAAGGTTCATTAGGAAAGAATCTCACTCTGTACTCCCCGATTGGAGCATGGTTGCAGGCTACATGCATAAGACGAGTGAATAGCGGCAAAGTGTGTGCGGCGGTGACTCCCTGATACATTTGGAACCATGGGCTGCCTTGAATGTGACTCGGAAGTACCAAATTGCCTTCTTTGTCATTGAAATCGTACCAGTTCTGCCTTTGAAGCATGACTGGAAGTGGTAGGATGAACTCTGAATCTCACTGGAATTTCTGAGTCTTGGGCATGTACCTATACTCCCCAAAGGAAGCATGTTTGGTGGCGACACATCTAGCGAGCGGACTCTAGGTCCTGAGCGTGTTCCTATACCCTCTGGAGAGAGCATGTATGATGGCGGCTCACTAAGCGTGCAGACTCCATGAAAATCGGTTTGCCATAGGGAAATGGCATCTCGTGTTGTTTTCTGCCTCGTGTAGTGGTAGGAGGCAGATTGAGGGAAAGAAAGTGATTCGCTCTGTAAATGTCCGAGCAGATTCCGCATTATAGTATGCCTGATGAGCGAGGGGTTGAAGCATCCCCGACTCGGCTGAAACAGCAGCCAGTGACTTCACCCATGATTTATTGAAGCCTCGTATTTCTATATCGACCTCTGGGAAGTCTGTAACGATGGCGTCGAAGGCAAGGGATACAGCAATTGAGAGCTGTGATCCGAGCAGTTTGTAATTAGTTGACATCAATTTCTTGACAATCAACTGGGACGTGGTGTAAAGGACAACCTTTGAGATTGGCCATCCTTTTTGGAGCTTGCGATGAGCTTTGACTAATGCCAGAAATGTTGACCATCCAACAATTGTTTCTTCCATGACCCGCCTTCTGGCAGCCCTTGTTTTGGATGAAATGGCTTGTCCCTTGAAAATAGAGACGAGTGCTATATGCGAGTGAGTTTGAGACGGAATGGGTGTATTTGGGTCAAACTTGTGTTTTACTCTGGCTGTAAACAGGTGCAGAGCATTTGGTTCCCTGATGAGTGCCAGGTTCAGGTTGTTGTGGTATTCGGCTCGCTCTTTACGAGGCTTTGGCATGAGCACGAATTTGACTTTGTCTGGGCATCGATCTACCAGTCGATGTCCAGGTTTGATGTGTTCGGAGAGGGGGCCGAAGATCTCCGAGGAAGGGTTATCAATCACCGAGTCGATGGGAGACTTGATGACTTTGCGATTGTCTTGGACTTGCGTTCCAAGGCGTTTGGATGTAGGGTTGAACCCTTGGCTTGTCCGCTCTAGTAGCGAAAGAACGGGGTGGTGCAGGTGAAGCGTGTTGATGCGGATAACCGATCTCTCAAACAGCTTCTTAAGTGTGAGGTGGAGGGGCATAAGGCCAGCCACGGCCGACATGGCTCCCATAGGAGAAGTTCTGAACGCGCCTGTAATCCAGCGCGCCCCTTGATTGTGTGTGAGACGAAGCATCTTGAGGTTAGTATTGAAACACCTCGTCCCAGGTTTGTACCAGCAACGAAGACCAAAGGTCGCTATTGGTTGTATGCATGAAATATATAGAAGACGTTTTTGTTTAGGCGTAAGTCCTCTGTTTGAGTTTCCAAGCATTTTCATACAGCGTACTGCAGAAACTGACTTGGTGGAATAAAACTTGACGTGATCGCGGAAAGTTAGATTGCGATCAAACATGATACCGAGATATCTCCACACATTTTTGGGGACGCATGGAGATTCACGGGTGAAGGGGGCTATTCCCAGGTTGATGTTGGGGTTTGGCGAATTTTTGTTGCGGGCGGAGTCCGCAAAGTTGAATAATTCTGTCTTTGAATGTTCCATAATAAGGCCGAAATCCTTGAATATAGATGTTATTTGGGCATACGCCTCTTTTAGAGAGTCATGTGTGTCCATTCTACAATCCCCCGTAGCAATAAGAAGTCCATCATCTACAAAAGAAAGAAAAGAAGTTAAAGGAAAATGAATGTGGTCCTCCACGTCTCTGACCCATTTGTCCAATAAATGAAAACATGGCGCTATATACAAAGCCAAAAGAATTGGAGATAGTGCGCTACCCTGTCCGACACCTACATTACTATCAAATAATGGAGAAGTGACATTGTCTATTGAATATTGTGTTTTTCTTCCTACTAGATAATTGGAGAAAAAGGAAACTACACTAGTCGAAAAACCGAAATGTTTGAAGATTTCAGAAAGAACGTTATGATTTAAAGAAGGAAAGAATTGTGCTATATCGAAAGCCAAAACTGATGTTACCTTTTTACTGCCCACGCCGTATGAACATGATGTGTTAGTGCGACTGCTGCATCCTCTACTGATCTCTGGAGGATACCCCCTGTTGACAAGGATAAATTACGCCTGCTTCAATGCTCTCAAATTGAAGCTGCCACGCGATCGTTTTCTCAATAAGTTTACCTATTGTGTTGAGTAGAACGATAGGCCTGAATGACTTGGCTTTGTCGTAAGATGGTTTACCAGGTTTCGGAATGATGACCGAAATTGATTGCTTGAAATGTTGCGGCCAGTATCCTATGTCAAAACAGGCGTTGGCTATGTTTGTGACGAATTGACAGACTTTGTCATCTGTTGCAAATCGCTTCCACAATCTCCAAGAGACGTACAATAGAGTTGTCGGCTAAGCGGATAGGAATGCGATGAGGGGAGTAGGACTTGAACCAGTGTCTGTGAGGGGTCATATGAGATGTAGCCCCAGTGTCAGCAAGCCAGTGGAAGTCGGCATCGAGCTGGAGAGGTGTGGATGGTTTTTTTTTTTTTTTTTTTTTGTAATCATGTAATATATTTCAATACTACTTAAGGGTGCCATGACGCGTTCCCCGTACTTTACATCACCTGTACTCTACCTATCCTTGCCCAAGGGATTACATATGATCGTGAACAACAAATGGGCGAAATAAACAAGCAAACAACATATCTCGGCCAGCATACAAGTACAGAAAGAAACAAGTAGAAGCAAAACCTTTCGTATATAAGTAAAAAGAAACAAAGGTCTCTTCCCCCTTTTCTCAATACAGCCCGCGTCCCGGCCTATATTCATCATCGACGCGTGGAAGATATCTCCCCATGCTCGGCTAAGGGGTGTCTTGCGACGCATGGCTAGTATGCCACTCTGCCCGCCGGCCTATTCAGCCGTGCCGTGGAAACAACTTAACCGGAAACCTGCTATTTTAACTGTACCAGGTCCGACGACGGAGGATAGTGTCCTCTCGAGCCAGCTGCGTGTTTTCCATCAACTGCTACGGTCCACAGTCCACACCGGAACTGATTCCCGTTACTCGGCAGCCGGTTTCAATATGTCCTTATGGACTGAGGTACCGTGCTTAACTGTCCGAGCTCTCCGTCTCGCAGGGGCCGTTACCGGATTGATCCCCGGGTTGCTTATGCAGTTGCCCGGATCCGGAGATTAGGTAATCCCTACTAACTACTGGAACTATGCTGAACCCGATTAATCGGGAAGCGAACCAGTGGGGGGTGGCCTGTCCGGTCTCCCGGTCGGCTTGTTATCGATGATATAAGGGGAGCCCCCCTCTTATAAATGCCCTACGTTCACCAATGCTGAGGCACTGGCTCCACGCCGAATTACCGGACTCCTGGGCAAAGTCGCATGCCACATAACCCCATTACAGGGCTGTCACTTCGGCATACTTTTCCTCTACACGGCTGGGGGTTGGCCGAAGCCGGCAGTAGTGACAGAAGCCCATTACAGACTTTTGCAGCCACCAGCGCTACCCACCACGCTAGACCTGATCAGCCTCGTGGGAACAATCACTTGATTGCTCAACCACAGATTACCTAATCAAAGTACCGTGGGAACATTCGGAGTCACCCGTGATATTGCTTGGTCATCACAACCTTGCTCACTGCTTACCTAAGGTAGAGGATAAATCCTGCTCACCCCCAGGTTCGAACGCAGGACCACTGGTCAAGCAAGCGCTAAGCCAGGTAGAAACGCCTACACCCTGGCAAAATGCCATCAGCCATATGGCCGACTGAGGTGTGATGGTAGGGAACATGATGAGGAGAGGAAAAGGCATTGAGAGCAGAAGCTCTGAGCAAAATCCAGGCCAAAGAGGTAGAACCAGTAGAAGCATTCCCAGAAGGAGTGGGTGGTGTCTTGACAGCTGGAAGAGCTGCACCTATCCCACTGAGTTGACCAGATGGCCCTTTGACATTACCTCTGGGATGCATTCCTGGAGTTCTGGAGAGTCTAGTGCTCCTGGGCGCGTTTTCTCGCGTTCTTTCGCTTTCTACAGCTCCTAGATATGTGCCCAACCCTCCCACAGAAGCTACACGTGTTGGCGCGTTTTCAGGGCCAGAAATCGTCCCAGAGTGTGTGGGAGGGCTTTTGCTTGCCAGTAGCATTTGTAGTGGATGTAGAGGCTCTCTGAGACGTCGGGACGCGTCACAACGCATAGAAACGGTCTCCCAGGTGTAGGGAGTATGTGTGCGCGATGTGGAGCCATAGATGTCGATTTGAGTGCAGGGGAAGTGAAAGAAGTTGAAGGAAACAGAAGAGGGTTGGGGAAGAGCTGAGGTTGTTGAAGTAAAACTCGTCTTTTAAGCGTTAGAAGCCGGGGCCCATAACCTGTTAAAGGTAGAATGATAGAGTTCGCAGTGGCGATCCTAACGAGCCTAGAAATGAGTCGAACGGAGTAGAACTGAGTGAGCAATCCTGTGGAACACTGTAAGAAGCTATATTGAGTTCTGCTAACTTGTACTCACCTGTGGATACACTGTAAGAAGCTAAAGGCCTCTGAAGCGTCCACAGGGAAGTTCAACCATACATGACTAAGCTATCATGTGACTAACTCATCTGGATATCTCTAAGTTCACCAACCACACTTGTAGACTGCTTGCTCACACTCTAACAGGGGTTGGCCTTGTTCGGAATGTGCGCTGAACGTGCTTGAGCACGAACTGAATTTTGGCGGCAGTGGGGACACGGAGGCAGCAAGAAATATGCCGTTGCCATCGACCGTTGCATGAGTGAGAGTAACATTCGACTTAACATCACTCCGAAGGACTTGATTGAGGTTGTTAAGAACCCCAGGGGAGAAGGACTCCACCGTTACTGAAGAGCCGGCGGGAGGTGTGAGTATAATACCACAGCGCGAAGCGCCGTGTGCGGTGTGCTTGCCTTGGTGCCTCTTGCAAGGCATCAAGGGAGTGCGGAAGGAAACAGCTGAGGCGCCTTTAGGTTCAGGCACACGCTTCAAACTTGGTATGGGAAGGGGTTTGGTGGGCGCCTTCCCAGACGCTGGAGGTGGAGTGGCTGGCTCATCCACCTGCATAACCGGTGGGGCCGTTGCCGAGGGAGTGACGTCAGATGGTTCGATACAAACCTTCTTCCGAGGATGGGATTTGGCTGACTCAGCGGGTGGCTGTGTGTCCCACGGAATAACATGAGGCAGAGGTGCTGCAACTGCAGGCGCAGGAGCACTCAAAGCCGAGGAGAGGAGAGGGAGAAGGACGGGAGAAAGGTCCTTAACTTCAGATTGAAAATACTCACGAATCCTGACAATGTCAGGATCCATAAGTGTCGGGTATTCTTTGAGTAGGTCTTGTGCGAGTGTCTGCCGTAAAGACCTGGATAATTTCAATAGCAGTGTTAATGCTAGTGAGAAGTTCCTGTACGTCCACTGTAGCACCCGTAGAAATTGATTCTTGTACTGGAGAACCAGCACAAGGGGTGACTGATGCATAGTCGAGCACCATGGAGGTGTCTTCATCATCGCATACCGAGAAGGCAGCGAGAGAAGGGCCGGAGGAGGATGATGAGGACCCCGTGAGTGGGGCCGTTTGGATGAGAGTACCGACGGCGAAGGCGATGGTGCACGGGAGGAGGGAGGACCAATGTTTGCACTTCTAATCAGTCCAAAGTCAAATGGAGAGGGCGAGGGGAGGCTAGGCCTCTCCACTCTCGCAGGTTGAGG
Organism: Agaricus sinodeliciosus; assembly: GCA_022315185.1. Taxonomy (NCBI): domain Eukaryota; kingdom Fungi; phylum Basidiomycota; class Agaricomycetes; order Agaricales; family Agaricaceae; genus Agaricus; species Agaricus sinodeliciosus. Next base: position 166,802 of record JAHTMV010000003.1, on the reverse strand, counting down.
GGCAGCGATGCCCGGGATGAGCTTTGATGTTGCCAATGCCTCGAAAGGGTTTGTCGACATCGTTTGGGCTGAAGTGGCACCTGAGGCCTGAGTGGTGCTCAACGATGAGCTCAACTCGGCCGAAATAGCACGAGACAGCTGGGAAGGGGGTTGTGAAGGCTTGCGGGCTTTGAGGGCTTGCAAGACATGCTGAGGAGGCTTGAAGACGACAAGAGACCACAGTCCAAATGAGGAAGGTGGTGGTAAGAGGTCAAGAAGCGATGGAAGGGAGTAGAGCCTGAGAGCGAAGCAGTGGGGAGCATATTCCAGACATGGACCATAGAAGAGATACATTCACCCCAGAAAGAAGCAGGTAGCCAGGATTCTGAGAGCATAGCAGTGATCCTTTCACCCATAGTCCTATTAGCCCATTCAGCAAGTCCATTCTGCTGAGGCCGATTTCGAGTAGAATGCCTCCTCTCGATGCCAGAAAGCTCAGTAAAGCTTAAGAAAGCCTTAGACATGTATTCACCACCCTTGTCATCCTGTAGAGCTCACAGTTTGACTCCGAGTTGAGTCTCAGCCCAAGATTTGTAGACTTTGAAGGCTTCAAAGGCCTCTTACTTGGCTTTAAGCAGATAGACAGCCCGGAAACATGTAGCATCATCAATAAAGGTAATCCAGTACTTGTAGCCTGAGTGAGAAGCAACTGGGAGCAGTCCGTGAAGGTCTGAATGCACCAGCTTTTTTTTTTTTTTTTTTTGTAATCAATGGAGTTTATTTCAAAACTACCTTAAGGGGTGCCATGACGCATTCCCCGTACTTTGCATCACCTGTACTTAACTACCTATCCTTGCTCAAGGGAATACACTGAGGGACTAACAACATAGGAGCAAAAGAAACTACGTATCCAGCCGACAAGGTCAAGGCTAAAAGAGAAAAAGAAAAAGAGGAAGAAAAAAAATAATTCGAGTCCGGTTACAAGTACACTTAAGTAGACATAAAAACAGAAACGTTCATAGATAAGGAAAAAGAAAATCAATCTCTTCCATCCTCTTTTCAACACTGCCTGCGACACAGGCTTGATCTCTCTCATCGCCACATAGAAGATATCCCTCCATTCGTCCACTTCCCACACGTTCCAGTATTTGAGGAACTCGATCGACTCGTGCAAGAAGATTGGTCCTTCTAAGGGAGAAAGTTTTTGTTCCTTTCTCTTTTCATTAACTAACTCTCGCTCGCAGTACACCTCCTTGCGGTAGGCTGGCCAACTCGAGTCAGCTAGTCGCGGTAGTTCCGGTGGCTCGAAACTAAACACTTGAGGGTTGTCTTGAAGGAAGAGGATTAATCCTCGTATTGTAGTGATTCCATCAAGCTCATAGTGGTTGGCCCACCTTACAAACAAAGGACAGACCATTAAGATGTGTTGCCTGGTCTCTGGGGATTCGAGATTACACTGGCACGTTTTGTAAGGTTCCTTTGGAAAGAACCTCACTTTGTACTCCCTAATAGGAGCATGATTGCAGGCAACTCGCATGAGGTGAGTGAGTAACGGCGAAGAGTTGGCAGCAGTGACTCCTTGATATATTTGGAGCCAAGGACCGCCTTGGATATGACTTGGAAGTATCGAATTACCTTCCTTGTCATTGAATTCATACCAGCTATGACTCTTGAAGCATGACTGGACATGGTAGGATGAACTGTGAATCTCGTCAGTATTCTTAAGTCTTGGGCGCGTTCCTATACTCCCCGAAGGAAGCATGTGTGGTGGCGACACTTTGTGACTAAGCGAGCAGACTCTAGGTCCTGAGCGCATTCCTATACCCTCTGGAAAGAGCATGTGTGTGGCGGCTCACTAGGTGTGCAGACTCCTTGAAAACTTGTTTGCTATAATGAAATGGCATCTCGCGTTTTTCTGCCTTGTGTAATGATACGAGGCAGATTGAGGGAAAGAAAGAGATCGCTCCATGAATGTCCATTCCGATTCCACATTATATATGCCTGATGACTAGGGGTTGTAACATCCCTGATTCAGCTGAGAAAGTAGCTGGTGACGTTGCCCATGATTTATTGAAGCCTCATATTTCAATATCAACTTCTGGAAGTCTGTGACAATAGCTTCGAAGGCAAGGGATACAGCAATAGAGAGCTGTGATCCAAGCAGTTTAGAGTTAGTTGACATCAGTTTCTTTGATGATCAATTGGGACGTTGTGTGACCTTGGAGATAGGCCACCCCTTTTGGAGCTTGTGATGCGCTTTGACTAATGCCAGAAAAGTGGACTATCCGACAATTGTTTCTTCTGTGACCCGTCTTCCAGCAGCCCTCATTTTAGATGATATAGCTTGCCCTTTGAAAATAGAGACAAGTGAGTTGTGCGAGTGATTTCGAGATGGAACAGGTGTATTCAAATCGAACTTGTGTTTTACGCCTGCTGTAAACAAGTGCAATGTGTTTGGTTCTCTTATGGGCACGAGATTCAAACTATTATGATATTCGGCTCGCTCTTTACAAGCTTTTGCATGAGCACAAATTTGACTTTATCCGGAAACTGATCTACCAGTCGATATCCAGGTTTAATGTGTTCGGAGAGGGGTCGAAAATCTCCGAGGAAGGGTTGTCGATCATCAAGTCAATGGAGACTTGATGATTTTGCGAATTGTCTTGGACTTGCGTTTCAAGGCATTTGGGTGTAGGGTTGAACCTTTGGCTTGTCTCCACTCTAATAATGAAAGAACGGGATGATGTGGGTGAAGCGTGTTGATGTGGATGACCGATCTCTCAAACAGCTTCTTAAGAGTGAGGTGTAGGGGCATAAGGCCAGCCATGGCCGACATAGCTCCCATGGGAAAAGTTCTGAATGTGCCTGTAATCCAGTGTGCACTCTGATTGTGTGTGAGGTGAAGCATTTTAATGTTGGTTTTGAATGCTCTCGTTCCTGGTTTGTACCAACAGCAAAGCCTGAAGGTTGCTATTGGTTGAATGCATGAAATGTATAGGAGACGCTTCTGTTTAGGTGTCAATCCTCGGTTGGAGTTCCCAAGTGACTTCATGCAGAACTGCAGAGACTGACTTGGTAGAATAAAACTTGACGTGATCGCGAAAGGTCAAGTTACGATCAAACATGATTCCGAGATATCTCCACATGTCTTTGGGAATGCACGGAGACTCTTGAGTGAAAGGTGCCACACCTAGGTTGATGCTAGGGTTTGGTGAGTTTTATTGTGGGCGGAGTCCGCAAAGTTGAATAATTCCGTCTTTGTATGTTCCATAACCAGGCCAAAGTCCTTGAGATGGAAGTCATTTGGGCATACGCCTCTTTTAGAGTATCATGAGTGTCCATTCTACAATCCCCCGTAGCAACAAGAAGTCCATCGTCTACAAAAGAAAGAAAAGAAATCAAAGGAAAATGAATATGTGTTAGAGTGTGAGCAAGCAGTCTACAAGTGTGGTTGGTGGACTTAGAGATATCCAGATGAGTTAGTCACATGATAGCTTAGTCATGTATGGTTGAACTTCCCTGTGGATGCTTCAGAGGCCTTTAGCTTCTTACAGATTGTCCACAGGTGAGTACAAGTTAGTATATCACAATATAGCTTCTTACAGTTTGTCCACAGTTTGTCCACAGGACTACTCTGTCAATACTACTCCGTTCGACTCGTTTCTAGGCTCATTAGGATCGCCACTGTGAACTCTACCATTCTACCTTTGACAGGTTATGGGCCCTGGCTTCTAACACTTACAAAACGAGTTTAATTCAACAACCTCAGCTCTTCCCCAATCCTCTTCTGCTTTCCTTCAACTTCTTTCCCTTCCCCTGCCCTCATTTCGATCCTATGGCTTCCGGATCGCCAACGTTCGCTAAACTCGATGGAGAGAACTACTCTACCTGGTCTGGGAAGATGGAGGCATGGCTGAGAGCTTCTGGGCTCTGGAGGCTTGTCTCAGGCAAGCAGAAAGCCCCCTCCACCTCTTCCCCTGTCACCCAGGCTGAGGCCGATGCTCTGGACACCTATGAGGCTCGTTTGGACAAGGCTGCAGGCTGGCTGTACCTCATGGTTGAGCAGGAGCAAAGGATTCACTTCCAGGGCATCCAGGACAGTCCAGTGAAGATGTGGGAGGCTCTAGAGGCTGTACATCGACAGAAGAAGGCTGGCATGAGGTTTAATGCCTATGATGACCTCTTTTCCATCCGAAAACTTGAGGAGGAGTCCCTCCAGTCCCTTATCAACAGAGTTGAGAGCTCTAAACGAAAAATCAAGGACCTCAGACCCTCCTCCTTCACTCTTAATGAGCTAGATGATGAGCTAGCCTCTATGGCTCTCATTAGAGCGCTCCCGGACGAGTTTTCGGCCTTTACCTCATCTCTCCTGCTTATGGACAAGCTAGACAAGTCCACTATTCACCAGGCCTTTGTTACTGAGGACTTACAATGCCGAAAACGCGCTCAGGACTCCTCTACCTCCTCCCAGGCCTTAGCTGCTCGCTCTGGCTTCAAAAATGCAACTCTGACCTGCAATTTCTGTGGGAGAGAAGGCTACAAGGTTGCGGACTGCAAGACGTTCGAAAGGGCGAAAAATCGCGCCCAGGAGGTTGCTCAAAAGCCCAGAACTCACTACAAGAAGGCTAACAAGGCTCAGGAAGAGTCTGGAAGCTCTAACTCGACTCAGAGCCCCGAAAAAGTGCAACGAGTGTCCGAGTTTGCTGGCAATGCAAGTGCTCCTTATCTCTCATCATCTCCCTCGCCTTCTACACCTCTCCAGCTCAATGCTGACTTCCACTGGCTTGCAGATACAGGGGCCACTTCTCATACGACCCCTCACTGACATTGGTTCAAGTCCTACTCCCCTCATCGTATACCCATCCGACTAGCTGACAACTCTATTGTCTATTCTTCGGGAGTGGGATCTGTGGTCTTTCAGCCATTTTTTTTTTTTTTTTTTTGTAATCATGTAATATATTTCAATACTACTTAAGGGTGCCATGACGCGTTCCCCGTACTTTACATCACCTGTACTCTACCTATCCTTGCCCAAGGGATTACATATGATCTTGAACAACAAATGGGCGAAATAAACAAGCAAACAACATATCTCGGCCAGCAATACAAGTACAGAAAGAAACAAGTAGAAGCAAAACCTTTCGTATATAAGTAAAAAGAAACAAAGTCTCTTCCTCCCTTTTCTCAATACAGCCCGCGTTACCGGCCTCATATTCATCATCGACGCGTGGAAGATATCTCCCCATTCATCCTCATCGCTTGGTCTCCTATGGAGTGACTCGATCGATTCATGCCAAAAGATCGGTCCCGTGTGCAGAGGGAGACGCTTCTTCATCCTCTTTACATTAACTTCCTCTCGTTGCCGGTACGCTTCCTCTTTGTACTCCTGCCAACTTGACTCCATAGTTCGCGGTAGTTCCGGTGACTCGAAACTGAACGCGTTTGGATTGTCAATAAGGAATAGAATCAAACCTCTTATGGTCGTTATTCCATCCTTCTCATAGTGGTTGACCCGCCTTACGAACCAAGGACAGGTCATTAGAATGTGTCTTCGCGTTTCCGGGACGTTAAGATCGCAATGACATGGTTTGTAAGGTTCGTTTGGGAAAAACCTCACTCTATACTCCCCGATTGGAGCATGGTTGCACGCTACTCTCATGAGACGAGCGAATAACGGCGAATTGTCGGCAGCAGTGATTCGTTGGTTCGTCTTGAACCACGGACCACCTTGAATATGACTCGGGAGTATCGGTTCTCCTTCTTCGTCTTTAAATTCGTACCAGCTTTGACCTTTGAAGCTTGACTGGACTTGAAACGATGAACTATAGAATGTATCAAGTGTTCTGACATAGAGTTTAGAGCGCGTTCCTACACCTCCCGAAGAAGGTCTGTGTGGTGGCGACACTAATTGATTAGGCGAGCGGACTAAATTTCCTTGTCCTGAGCGCGTTCTTCCGTCCTCCGAAGAGTCCGTGTTTGGTGGCGGCTCGCTGTCATCGCGTGAACGGACTGTGAGTCCTGGGCGCGTTCCTATACTCTCTGAAGAGAGCATGTTTGGTGGCGTTTCACTAAGAGTGCAAACTCCTTGGAATCCTTGTTGCCATATGAGAACGGCATCTCGCGTCGTTTTCTGCCTTGTACTGATACGAAGCAGATTGAGGAAATGAGAGGGATTGCTCTGTGAACGTCCGAGCTGAATCCGCATTGTTGTATGCCTGTTGAGCGACGGGTTGAAGTGCACCCGACTCGGTCGAAAAACTCGACGGTTTTGTCGCCCATGATTTGTTAAAGCCCCGTATTTCGATATCGACTTCCGGAAAGTCCGTAACGATGGCTTCGAAGGCTAATGACACAGCAATAGAGAGCTGCGATCCAAGCGGTTTGGAGTTGGTTGACAGTAAGTTTTTGACTATCAACGTGACGTCGTATAAAGGGCGATTTTGTGAATGAGTTCCCCTTTTTGAAGCTTTCTATGTGCTTTGACTAACGCTAGAACTGTAGACCATCCAGCAATTGTTTCCTCTGTGGCCCGCCTTCCAGCGGCCCTTGTCTTAGACGATATAGTCTGTCCCTTGAATACCGAGACGACCGTTACGTGCGAGTGGCTTCGATCCGGAATGGGTACGCTTGGATCGAATTTGTGTTTGACTCCTGCAGTGAACAAGTGCAGTGTGTCTGGTTCTCTGATAGGCGCGAGATTGAGTCTATCATGATATTCATCTCGTTCTTTATGCGACTTAGGCATCGGTACGAATTTAATTTTGTCCGGGAATCTGTCTATGAGGCGATGTCCCGGTTTGATGTGTTCGGAGAGGGGTCGAATATCTCCGAGGAAGGATTGTCAATCACCATGTCGAGGGGAGACTTGATGATTTTACGGATTGACTTGGACTTGCGTTCCAAGGCGTTTGAATGTAAGGCTGAACCTTTGGCTTGCCGCCGTTCTAATAGCGAAAGAACGGGATGATGCGGGTGAAGCGTATTGATGCGTATAATCGATCTCTCAACAAGCTTCTTGAGTGTGAGGTGAAGAGGCATGAGGCCAGCCACCGCCGACATAGCCCCATTGGCGAAGTGCGAAACGCGCCGGTGATCCAGCGCGCTCCTTGATTGTGAGTGAGACGAAGCATTTGAATGTTGGATTTAAAACACCTCGTCCCTGGTTTGTACCAACAGCGAAGGCCGAAAGTCGCTATCGGTTGAATACACGAAATATAGAGGAGGCGCTTCTGTTTTGGCGTCAATCCCCTGTTGGAGTTTCCAAGCGATTTCATGCACCGAACTGCAGATATCGACTTAGTAGAGTAGAACTTCACATGATCGCGGAAGGTCAGATTGCGATCGAACATGATTCCAAGGTATCTCCATACTTGTTTTGGTTTGCATAGAGTTCCATTTCCCAAATCCAGGTTAGGATCTGGCGAGTTCTTTTTGCGGGCGGAATCCGCAAAGTTGAATAATTCCGTCTTTGAATGTTCCATCACTAGACCGAAGTCTGTGAATATGGACGTTATTTGGGCATAAGCCTCTTTTAGAGTATCATGCGTATCCATCCTACAATCCCCCGTAGCAACAAGAAGTCCATCGTCTACAAAAGAAAGAAAAGTAGTTAAAGGAAAATGAATATGACTCTCTTCGTCCCGTACCCATTTGTCCAATAAATGAAAACATGGCGCTATATACAAAGCCGAAAGAATAGGAGATAACGCGCTACCTTGTCCGACACCTACATTACTATCAAAGAATGGAGAGGTGACATTGTCTATAGAATATTGAGTCTTTCTGCCTACCAAATAATCAGAAAAAAAGAAACTACACTACTCGCGAACCCAAATGTTTGAAAATTTTTGAAAGAACGCTATGATTTAAAGAAGGAAAGAATTGTGCAATGTCGAATGCCAAAACTGATGTTACCTTTTTCTCTGTCCAAGCCGTACGAACATGGTGTGTTAGTGCGACTGCTGCATCTTCTACCGATCTCTGGAGAATACCTCCCGTCTGGCAAGGATGAATAACGCCCGCTTCGATGCTCTCAAATTGAAGTCGACGCGCAATCATTTTCTCGATGAGTTTCCCCATCGTGTTGAGTAGGACAATAGGCCTGAACGATTTGGCCTTGTCATAAGACGGTTTGCCCGGTTTCGGAATGATCACCGAAATGGACTGTTTGAAGTGTTGCGGCCAATGCCCTAGTTTGAAGCAGGCATTGGATATGTCCGTTACGACTTGACAGACTCTGTCATCTATCATGAATCGTTTCCACAATCTCCAGGAGACATGTCAGGCCCAGGTGCCGTGTTCTTGGCACAATTCTTGAGCGCGTCGTAGCATTCCTGAACAGAGAACTTCACCCATTCTCTCTCCACAAACTCTGGTATTTCCTCGTACATACTGTTGATGTCTATCCCTTCTCGATCATCCGCAGCATTGTATGTTTGATGAAGAGTGTCAAACAACTTCTTTTCACTGTTGCATGAATTCCCTTCTTTGTCTAAGATCGCCTCCACAGCCGGCATCTTTCTCTCTCTCGTCCACGGCATCAAATCCCATGGTCTCTTTCTGTCGTTAGCCATATTGTGAATTTGCTTATCAAAGTATGCCCTCCTAGCTTTACGCAACGTTTTCTTCATTTTGTTACGCATTATTCCATTTCTCGGTCCACCATTCTCTCCCATTTCCTGGTAAACCTCTTTACATTCTTTGTTCCACCACTTTTTCCCATGGCGACTTGGTTTCCTTTCCTCCGAATATGCCTCCCATGCTCTTTCAAACGCAACGGACACCCTTCCCATAATTGCTTCTAAATCTTCACGCGATCCAGCCGCATTGACTTCCAACTTCTTCAAGTCTCCACATATCTGTTCTACATAGTCGTCCTCCTCTTCCGACCACGCTTCAATCTTTCGCTTACACCTCATCTCTGGTTCTTCTCCCGAAATTGGCACCTCAATGTGTAGAGGCCGATGATCCGACCCCCACCTTTCCCTGTCATCTACCTTCACTTTGTAATGAAATCCTTCTTGGTTGATTATTGCTGCTGAACCGCTACCAAATCAATGACTGATTCCCTTGATTGCTCATCGTCTGGAATTCTCGTTGCAGCACCCCTATTGATTGGGTGTACATATTGAACCTCCATGTCGTGAAACAATTCTTGGAGTCGCATGAAAGGAGACGAGGGCCTAACTTGGTTAGCCGCTCCGTCATCCCACGTACGGTCTTGAATGTTGAAGTCTCCCGCACACAATGAAATCCGTGGCAGAGTATCAACAATTCTTCCTAGTTCATGCACCGCTGCATGCGTTTCTCCGTCATTATAGACATTGAGTATGTTGAATTCGTGTGGAACGTTCCGACGAGGTCGAGGAATGTGCAGCGTGATTAGTGATGTATCACGATGCTTGAGTATGTCGGATCGGAGTTGTGGTTTATAAACGTCCAATCTTCTGTTAATGTATGTGAGGACTCGTCGCGCAGTCCTACACTCGTCTCTGTTGTCATAGGCCTCTGTGAAGGGCCTCCAAGAAGTGTGAAGAGGAGGGCCGTATGCCATGTCTCCCTCCTTATTCTTCGTAGATGGTTGTCTCCTTACTCCCTTCCATCCCGGTTCCTGGAACATAATAATATCTACGTAACCAGCGCATTTGTCCAATACTATACTAGTGGTCTCCCAACTTTTACGAGCATTGAATGACATAATAGTTAATGTCTGTAACGAACGTGAACCGAATCCACAGTCTCTTTGTACATTGTTAGTTGTACTATTCATTGAGAATCGTCAACTACTTCGATAATTTCAGAACCCTTTTTAAGAGCCTGTTCGATGTTAGCTTTGCGACGTTGCCTAAGCTCAGCCGCTTCTTGGTTGTCTCTGTCAGCACGTTGATTGTGCCACTCTCTGTCATTTTGCTTTCTCTTATAGATGCATTTGGACGAGTCAGCTGTGTGCTCGCCCTTGCAGTTAAGGCACTTCATTTTGTGCCCGCACTCTACGAATTTCACCTTCTGCTCCTTTCGAATTCCTCCGCAACAGGTGCTGAATTCATTGTGGTTCTCCGTCTTATGACCCTGACCACATCTAGCACACTTCGGATGGTTGAATCGGCACCGGCTGGTACCATGACTCCATTTCCAACATTTCTGACACTGAGGCACAAATTCCCTTTGCCTCGCATATTCCACCTTTATGAGTTTACCCCCGATGTGATAAACTTTGTTGACGATCTCCTTGGTTCGAATTCCATTTTTCGAATCCCGAACATCTACGAATGCCATTGCCGTGTCGTTTGATCCTTTAGATCGGACAACAGCAGGCCTCTTTACGCATTCCAGACCTCTGAATTGGTCTATTCCTTCCATCATTTCCATGACCTGCTCACCCGTGAGAATGTCTTCAGGTCTTCGATTAAACCTGTTCGTATAATAGTTGAAGCCCTTCATAATTAAATGGGCGATCGACTGTGGGGCCATCGGATTTTCCCCTTCAGGGACATCCTTCTGAAGCACCTTAAATAGGCACTCCTTGACCCGATCGAATTCCGGCTGTGTCGGAACTCTATTGAGGTTAAAATGAATGACGTTTTTGAGAAGTCTTCCAGTCTGTACGCGTATTTGGGAACGCGCATACGTGAGATGTTTGTTCATCTCATTAACAATCTTTCCCATATCCGCGAAGTCTTCTCGGCGGACAAGGTCAGAGTAGGCGAATTGGGCTGCCTTTCGGTTAAGCCCGTTGGAAATTCCTTGTTTGGCCTTTTCGGCCATCACCGCTTTACGCCCTTTAGGCTGCGGTTTCGAAGCGCCTGCTTCAGATGGGCGCCCCGCATTCGTCAAATCCAGCGCTTCCTTGATGGTCAGCTCCGGCCACGCACTTCGCAATTCCTGGGCTAGCTGAATAGCCTCTGGTGTTAATACACTAGACGAGACCTGTGAGAGGCCAGGTCCAGTGTTCTTGGCCTGTTGGGCCGCTTTTTGAGCATAAGTCGCTCGGGCTGGAGGGACAAATGGCTTGTTAGTATATTTACCACGCGGATGAGAGTGGTAAGGAATTGGTGGGGGAGGGCGCTTGCCCTGGTTTGCTGTAATAGGCGCCGCCCCTTTACCTCCCTGGGGTTTGGCACCATTACCCCTCTGGGGTGGGTTATACGGGGCGTGACTCCCGCTAGCGTCTGATGTCACACCGGCAGCAGGAACTGCACTGGTAGCCGGGGCGTTACTCCCGTTCGCGTCTCTCCCCATAACATGCTGGCGGTTACCAGACTCGGGGATACGGGGCGTTACTCCCGCTTGCGTCTTATTAGTTGCTCCCGCTTGGAATCCACGGGGGGCTTGCTTGGAATGGGTTTGGGTAGTGGTTTTGGTATTCCACTCACCTTAATTGGCGTACCAATTTTTAGGGGGGCTGACGTCGTCTTCTCTTCGCTCGCCTTTGTTTTGCCTTTCATGGCGCCCATACTTGGTTGGGCGTCAACCTTCATTGCGTCTTCGTTTGTACTCTTCCTCTTTGGCACGAGTTTCTCCCTTACCATAGTTGCCGTAGATCGTCCCTCAACCGGTACCGTTGCCCAGTCTGACGCCAGAAATTTCCAACGAAATTTTTGCCAAATTTGGCAATGACCTCGGGATTAGTAATCATGTGGGGGCTACATTTACCGAATATTGCCCCAAGTTCATTGAACAGCTGCCGAACCTCGTCTTCCTGTTCTTCATCGACTTCCCACATCTCGTCGACCAATGCCGGTGAGCTCTCTCTCATCTCTTCGTCAACTATTTCGCCCGTTGTCTCTTTACTTTCCTCAATCCGGGCGTTAAATTGAGCCGTGTTCATCGGCTCCGTACCAACTTGGAAGGGATCATCGGCCCGCGCTGCCATCTCTTCCTTCATCTTCATAGCGTAGTATTCCGCTTCGGTCAGTTTGATCGTGTGCGGAGTGGTCGGGGTCTTGTCCAAATCAGGAAGATTGGACATGAGGTTGGGTGGGGTGCAGCTACCACGCGTTGCCTGCGTGTTAGTCTGCTGCGGCCGCGCGTCGACTGACTGCGGTACGTCGTCTCGGTCGTCCACATAGCTGAGGTCGCTAGCAGAGTCCTCGGATAGGGCTCGCTCCTGAAACTCGGGGGCGAGGTGGGGGATGGATGGTTGCAATTCCATAATAGCTACCAAAGTTCCTTGTTCGGCGAGTTCGCTACCGACGCCGTCCTGAGTTTTTTGAGAGGATTCTACCTCTTCATCCCAATTCAACTTCTCTTTCGACTCTCTCTTCTCTCGAAGCTTCTTAAGTTCGTTGTTGAAAACCTTTCGAGGGCTATTGAGGGCTTTCTTGGCGAATCCACTAAGTCGGGATCTCGTACTAGATTTGGAGGCTACCGAACGTATACTCCCTGTTGGTGACGGTGCGCGTACCGCCAAACTCTTCGGAAACGGTTCGTGTCGATGCGAATTCGACATATCGAATGAAACGGCGGGGTCGCAACTGCGTTATCCCGATGAAAACGATTGTATTCCAGCTAAAACGCTCGTCCACACCAATATCCCAAATAGGAAGGTGGTGGTTAAAGGTCAAGAAGGAATCGTGGTCTTTCAGCCAGTTGTGAATGGAAAGGAGGCTAGAGCAGTCGAGTTGACTAGAGTTCTGCATGTCCCAGCTCTCCGAAGCAATCTATTATCATGTCTATACCTTGCCCAACACAAGGGCTTCAATATCACCATCTCTGCTCACTCCATTGACTTCAGATGCAAAGGGAGAACTTCAGAGCCCTCTTTGGGTGAATTTTTGTCACATCTGAGACTGCCTCCTCTTCAAGATGAAGGGGGTGATGCTAGCTCCCTTTCTGCCCCTTTGGAACCTCAGACTCCAGTCGCTTTAGCTGTTCCTCTTGAAGAGAAGCCATCTCTAACTCCATCTCCACCTCCTCTCCCAGTCACACCTCCTCGGCAGTCTCCTCAACCACTCCCAGTCACTCTTCCCACTGCTGGAGTGCCTCCTGAGCCCCCTCGAGGCCCTAGACGTACAGGGCGAGTTCGGAAGCCTCCTGGTCAGTGGTGGAAGGTCAAACAGCCTGACTTGTCTCCAGCTGATGCTGATGATGATGACAAAGCTGCTCTACTGGTTGGCAGTGAGTTCTGTGAAGTCGAGTTTGCTGGTGCTGTCTCGGGTGCAGATCCCCGGACTTATAGACTAGCTATGAAGTCTCCTGACTCGGAATGCTGGAAAGAGGCTTGTAACACTGAGATGTTCAATCTCGAGGCTAACAGGACTTGGGAGCTCACTAAACTACCTCCTGGTAAGAAGGTAGTCAACTCTGGCTGGGTGTTCAAGGTGAAAAGGCTTGCTGACGGCTCAATTGAGCGCTACCGGGCTCGTCTTGTTGCCAAGGGCTATTCTCAGTGCCCTGGTTTCGATTTCACTGAGGTCTTTGCCCCTACATTTCGTCCTGCCTCTCTGCGCCTCATTGTTGCTCTTGCAGCAAGAGAAGGCTACAAAATGCGCTCTGTCGACATCTCTTCTGCCTTCACTTATGAAGAACTCGAAGAGGAGATCTACATGAGACAACCAGAAGGCTATCACATTGGTAGTCCTAACATGGTGTTTCAGCTGTGCAAATCGCTCTATGGCCTCAAGCAGGCTGCCAGAAAGTGGAATAAGAAACTCCGGAGTGTTCTTGAAGGCATTGGCTACTCTAGGCTTCGCTCTGACAGCTCCATCTACATCTATTCCAAAGGTGACACTAAGGTCATTGTGCCAGTTTTCATTGATGACATTACTCTTGTCTCGAAAAGTGACACTGCCATGGCCTCAGCTGTCTCTGAGCTCTCGAAACACTTCAAACTCCGTGATCTCGGGTCTACCACACTTCTGCTAGGCATTCAGGTGAAGCAGGATCACTCTAATCACTCCATCTCTCTCTCTCAGGAGCACTACATCAAGGAGCTCCTAGAACGCTTCAATATGGATGATGCTAATCCTCTCTCCACTCCACTTGCTCCTGGCTCTGAGCTCTCCGACATTGTGCCTTCACTCGAGGATCAGGCTGAGATGAAGTCAGTTCCCTATCTCAATGCTGTAGGTGCCCTTCAGTATCTTGCCACTATGACTCACCCCGACATTGCCTTTTTTTTTTTTTTTTTTTTTTGTAATCAATATAGTATATTTCAATACTACTTAAGGGTGCCATGACGCATTCCCCTACTTTACATCACCTGTACTCTACCTAGCTAAAAAGAAATCGTATCCGGCTGACGAGGTTGAAGCCATAAGAGAAAAAGAGAAATATAACAAGAGTCTTTCGAATTCAGTTACAAGTACAGCTAAGTAAACGTAAAAGCAAAATCGTTCATACAAAAGGAAAAAGAAACACAACCTCTTTCTTCCTCTCTTCAAAACAGCCTTTGTGACAGGTTTCATCTCCATCATCGATGCCCGGAAGATACTCTCCCAACCATCATCCACCTCCCACACTCTCCAGTGTCTTAAGAACTCAATTGACTCATGCAAGAAGATTGGCCCTTTGCTAGTCGGAAGTCTCTTTTCTAACTTCCTTACATTTTCTGAATCTCGCTTGCGGTACACCTCCTCACAGTAGGCCGGCCAGCTTGATTCAGCTTGTTGCGGAAGTTCCATTGGATCGAAACTAAATGCTTGTGGATTGTCTTGAAGGAACAGTATAAGTCCACGTATTGTGAAAATTCCTTCGAGATCATAGTGATTGATCTGCCTTACTATCCAAGGGCAGACCATTAAGATGTGTTGCCGAGTTTCTGGGCAGTCCAGATTACAAGGGCAGGGTTTGTACGGCTCATTCTTGAAGAACCGCACTCTGTACTCCCCAATGGGAGCATGTAGACAGGCCACTCGTATAAGGCACGCGAGTAGCGAAGAGTCATTGGCAGCTGAGATTCCTTGGCTCAGCTAAGGGGTGTCTTGCGACGCATGGCTTGGTATGCCACTCTGCCTGCCGGCCTTTTCAGCCATGCCGTGGAAACAACTTAACCAGAAACCTGGCTATTTTTAACTGTACCAGGTCCGACGACAGAGGATGTCCTCTCGAGCCAGCTGCGTGTTTTCCACATCAACTGCTATGGTCCACAGAAATCCAGTTATGGTCAAGAACCCACACTGGCACTGATTCCCGTTACTTGGCAGCCGGTTTTCAATATGTCCTTATGGACTGAGGTACCGTGCTTAACTGTCCGAGCTCTCCGTCTCGCAGGGGCCTTTTTTTTTTTTTTTTTTTTGTAATCAATGGAGTTTATTTCAAAACTACCTTAAGGGTGCCATGACGCGTTCCCTGTACTTTACATCACCTGTACACTACCTATCCTTGCTCAAGGGAATACACTGAGAAACTAACAACATAGGAGCAAAAGAAAGTCCGTATCCAGCCGACGAGGTCAAGGCTATAAGAGAAAAAGATAAAAGAGAGAAACACATCTGGAATCCGCTACAAGTACACTGAGGTAAACATAGAAACAGAAACGTTCATAGATAAGAAAAAGGAAACCATTCTCTTCCTTCCCTTCTTCAACACCGCCTGCGACACAGGTTTGATCTCTCTCATCGCCGCATAGAAGATATCTCTCCATGGATCTACCTCCCACACGCTCCAATGTTTG
This sequence comes from Agaricus sinodeliciosus, assembly GCA_022315185.1. NCBI lineage: Eukaryota > Fungi > Basidiomycota > Agaricomycetes > Agaricales > Agaricaceae > Agaricus > Agaricus sinodeliciosus. The sequence goes on along the minus strand of JAHTMV010000003.1, from coordinate 151,210 downwards.
AGGAATTCAATCGACTCGTGCAAGAAGATTGGTCCTTCGAATGGAGAAAGTTTCTTTTCTTTTCTCCTTTTGTTAACTTCTTCTCGTTGCCTATGTACCTGATCGCGGTATTCTGGCCAACTGAATCAGCTAGTCGTGGCAGTTCCGGTGGCTCGAAACTGAACGCTTGAGGGTTGTCTTGAAGGAAGAGGATTAGACCTCGTATCGTAGTAATTCCATCAAGCTCATAATGATTGATCCGCCTCACGAACCAAGGACAACCATTATAATGTGTTGCCTAGTCTCCGGAGAACCTGGATGACATGGGCATGACTTGTAGGGTTCTTTGGGGAAGAACCTTACTCTGTACTCCCCAATGGGAGCATGATTGCATACTACTCGCATGAGGCGAGCAAGTAGTGGTGAATTGTCAGCAGCCGAAACTCCTTGATACGATTGGAGCCATGGACCGCCTTGGATGTGACTGGGAAGGACCAGATTGCCTTCCTTGTCATTGAACTCGTACCAGTTCTGCCCCTTGAAGCATGACTGGAAGTGGTAGGACGAACTCTGAATCTCACTGGAATTTCTGAGTCTTGGGCGCGTACCTATACTCCCCGAAGGAAGCATGTTTGGTGGCGACACATCTAGCGAGCGGACTCTAGGTCCTGAGCGCGTTCCTATACCTTCCGGAGAAGGCATGTGTGGTGGCGGCTCGCTAGGCGTGCAGACTCCTTGAAAACCAATTTGCCATAGGGAAATGGCGTCTCGCGTTGTTTTCTGCCTTGTATAGTGATACGAAGCAGATTGAGGGAATTGAAGTGAAACGCTCTGGTGAATGTCCGAGCAGATTCCGCATTGAAGTAAGCCTGATGGGCGTGGGGTTGTAACATCCCTGACTCGGCCGTGTAGCTGACCGGTGACATCGCCCATGATTTGTTGAAGCCTCGTATTTCGATGTCGACTTCTGGGAAGTCTGTGACGATGGCGTCGAAGGCAAGGGATACAGCGATTGAGAGCTGTGATCCAAGCGGTTTGGAATTGGTTGACATCAATTTCTTGATTATCAACTGGGACGTAGTGTAGATGATGACTTTAGATATAGGCCACCCTTTTTCGAGCTTGCGATGAGCTTTGACCAATGCCAGAAATGTGGACCATCCGACAATGGTTTCTTCTGTGACCCGCCTTCCAGCGGCCCTTGTTTTGGACGAAATAGCCTGCCCCTTGAATATTGAGACAAGCGATATATGCGAGTGTGTTCGATTTGGAACTGGCGTGTTTGGATCGAACTTGTGTTTAACACCTGCTGTGAATAAGTGCAAGGCATTTGGTTCCCTGATTGGCACGAAATTCAATCTTTCATGATATTCGGATCGTTCCTTCTTAGATTTAGGCATGATCACGAATTTGACTTTATCTGGACACCGATCTACCAGTCGATATCCAGGTTTTATGTGTTCGGAGAGGGGGTCGAAGATCTCCGATGAAGGGTTATCAATCATCGTGTCGAGGGGAGACTTGATGACTTTGCGAATTGTCCTGGATTTGCGTTCCAAGGCGTTTGGGTGTAGGGTTGAACCCTTGGCTTGTCGCCGTTCTAGTAATGAAAGAACGGGATGATGTGGGTGAAGTGTGTTGATGCGGATAACCGATCTCTCAAACAACTTCTTGATTGTGAGGTGGAGAGGCATGAGACCAGCCACGGCCGACATTGCCCCCATGGGTGAGGTGCGAAACGCGCCAGTAATCCAGCGCGCCCCTTGATTGTGAGTGAGACGAAGCATTTTGAGGTTAGTTTTGAAAGCCCTCGTCCCAGGTTTGTACCAACATCGAAGACCAAAGGTCGCTATCGGTTGGATGCACGAGATATATAGGAGACGTTTTTGTTTAGGTGTGAGTCCCCTGTTGGAATTTCCAAGCGATTTCATACAGCGAACCGCCGAAATTGACTTGGTTGAGTAGAACTTGACATGATCGCGAAAAGTAAGGTTGCGATCGAACATAATTCCCAAATATCTCCATACATTCTTAGGGACGCATGGAGTATCTTGGGTGAATGGGGCGATACCTAGGTCAGACTAGGGTTTGGCGAATTTTTGTTACCACGTGTCTGCGAAGTTAAACAATTCTGTTTTTGAGTGTTCCATTACGAGGCCGAAATCCTTGAATATGGAAGTAATGTGGGCATATGCCTCTTTTAGAGTATCATGTGTGTCCATTCTACAATCCCCCGAAGCAACAAGAAGTCCATCGTCAACAAAGGAAAGAAAAGTAGTTAAGGGAAAATGAATATGAGCCTCTTCGTCTCGAACCCACTTGTCCAATAAATGAAAACATGGCGCTATATATAAAGCAGAAAGAATAGGAGATAATGCGCTACCTTGTCCGACACCTACATTGCTATCAAAGAATGGAGAAGTGACGTTATCAATAGAATATTGAGTTTTTCTTCCTATCAAATAATTAGAGAAAAAAGAAACTACGTTACTTGCAAACCCAAAATGTTCGAAAATTTTAGTGAGTACATTATGATTTAAAGAAGGAAAGAATTGAGCAATATCGAATGCCAAAACTGATGTAACTTTCTTCTCCGTCCAAGCCGTACGAACATGATGAGTTAGTGCGACTGCTGCATCTTCAACCGATCTCTGGAGTATACCCCCCGTTTGACAAGGATGGATGACGCCAGCTTCAATACTTTCAAATTGAAGCCTGCGCGCTATCATTTTCTCGATAAGTTTCCCCATCGTGTTTAGCAAGACGATTGGCCTGAATGATTTGGCTTTATCGTATGAAGGTTTACCCGGTTTTGGTATGATGACCGAAATCGACTGTTTGAAATGTTGTGGCCAATACCCCGTTCTGAAGCAAGCATTGGCTACCTCCGTGACAAATTGGCAGACTTTATCATCTGTCATGAATCGCTTCCATAATCTCCAAGAGACATGATCTGGCCCCGGTGCAGTGTTTTTTGCACAATTTTTGAGCGCGTCAATACTTTTTGAATAGAGAACTTCGTCCAATCTCTCCTTTCAAATTCTGGAATCTCCTCATACATGCTGCTAATGTCCACTCCTCTCTCATCCGCTGCATTGTACGTCTTATGTAAAGTATCGAACAACTTTTCTTCACTGTTGCACGAATTCCCCTCATTGTCTAGAATAGCCTCCACCGCAGGCATCTTTCTCTCCCTTGTCCAAGGCATTAAATCCCATGGCCTTTTCCTATCACTCGCCATACTATGAATTTGTTTGTCAAAGTACTGGCGTCTTGCTACACAACGTTCTCTTCATCTTATTGCGCATTTCTCTGTTCTTTGGTCCTCCATTACTTCCCATTTCATGGTACGCCTCTCTGCATTCTTCATTCCACCATTTCTTCCCATGGCGGCTTGGTTTCCTCTCTTCTGAATATGCCTCCCATGCCCTTTCGAACACAACAGACACTCTTCCATCATTGCCTCCAGGTCCTCTTCTGACCTAACTGCATCTGTGTTCATCCTCCCTACTTCTCCACATATCTGTGTCACATAATCGTCTTCCTCCGACCACGCTTCGATTTTTCGCTTACACCTCATCTCTGGTTCACTTCCAGAAACTGGCACCTCGATTTGTAAGGGCCTATGGTCCGACCCCCACCTTTCTCTATCATCTATTTTCACTTTGTAATGAAATCCCTCCTGATTGATAAGACCAGCTGACGCTGCGACTAAATCAATGATAGATGCCCGCGAGTTTACATCATCAGGTATTCTTGTCGGTGTTCCTCTGTTAACAGGGTGCACATATTGAATTTCCAAGTCATTAAAGGTTTCCTGGAGTCGCATGAAAGGAGAGGAGGGCCTGATTTGATTAGCCGCACCGTCATCCCATGTACGATCTTGAATGTTGAAATCCCCTGCACAATGTTATACGTGGCAGAAACTCCATGATTCTTCTTAATTCATGCACCGCTGCATGTGTTTCCCCATCATTGTAGACGTTGAGGATATTGAACTCATGAGGGATACCTCTACGCGGTCTAGGGATGTGCAAGTGACAAGTGACAAGTCACGATGTTTGATGATGTCAGACCGAAGTTGTGGTTTGTATCCATCCAGTCTCCTATTGATGTATGTGAGAACACGTCGAGTTGTTCTGGATTCATCTCTGTTGTTATATGCCTCTGTAAAAGGACGCCATGAATTGTGAAGAGGAGGTCCAAACGCTGTGTCTCCCTCCTTATCTTTCGTGGACGGCTGCTTCCTCACTCCCTTCCACCCCGGTTCTTGGAACATAATAATATCCACGTATCCGGCACATTTGTCCAATACGATAGAAGTGGTTTCCCAATTCTTACGCGCATTGAACGATAATATAGTTAGGTTTTGTAATGACTGTGTAAGTCGCGAACGAACACTTGGTTCTGGGCGCGTTCCTATACTTCCCGGGGGGAGCATGTGTGGTGGCGTTTCGCGTAAAGACCGTGGTGTGGATTTCTTAGGTCCACTAATAAAGTTACTCCTTCTTCTCGGTGTGCTATTCATTCAGAGGATGATGGGATTTCGATGATGCGGTCTTCCCCAAGGGAGGTCGCTTGTTGGATGTTGGCGCGGCGTCTGTCACGTTTTTCTTTCTCTGCTTGCAAATCCGCTGCACGTCTTTGTTCATGCCACGAGATATTGTTTTGGTGCCTCTTATATGTGCACTTGGAGGAGTCGGCTATGGTTGCCTTTGCAATTGATGCACTTGATATCGTGCTTGCACTCTCCCTCCCAATCTTCCTTCTTCCTTGCAGCTCCACAGCATGTAGCGAAACTGTGATGATTCTTGGTCATGTGCGGTTGACCACATCGGGCGCACAGTTCGTGACTGAGACGACACCGGGAAGTACCGTGATTCCATTTCCAGCACTTCTGGCACTGGGGGACGAACTCTCTCTGCCGGGCATATTCTACCCTAATAAGTTTACCACGAATATGATATACTTTATTTACAATGTCCTTTGTGCGAGATCCACTCTTTGAATCCCATACATCAACGAAAGCCACTGCCATGTCATTTGATCCTCTAGATCTGACAACAGATGGCGTCTTAACACATTCGAGACCACAAAACTGGTCTACTGATTGCATACTTTGGATTACTTGTTCCCCAGTTAGTATATCCTCGGGGCGTTTATTGTATCTGCTAGTATAGTAGTCAAATCCCTTCAGGATTAAATGCGCTACTGATTGGGGAGAAGAGGGAAGATGTTCATCCCCTATAGGGACATCTCTCTCCAACGCTTTGAACAACGATTCTCTGATCAATGAACCCTTGTTTTGACGGAACCAGATTTAAATAAAAGTGGACTACATTCTTAAATAAGCGTCCATTTTGAACCCTCATCTGCGATTTGTTGAAAACAAGATGCCTATTCATGGCATCGACGACTTTGCCCATATCCGAGAAGTATTCCGGTTGGACGATGTGCGAGTATGCAAATTGGGCGGACTTCCGATTGAGTCCACCTGTAATCCCTTGAGCAGCTTTTTGGCCGCAAGCGCCTTGCGGGATTGTTTTGGCGCTTCTTCTTGGAACTTGGTGGCGTGTTGATGACAGGCGCCACGGCAGCAAGCGCTTCCTGCATGGTCATTTCTGGTTGCAGGTTTTTAAGTTCGATGGCCCATCTGATGGTTTCGGATGTAGCCGTAGGTGCTGCAGGTTGTTTAGCCACCTGAGCATAGGACATGGGGGGGGCACGTGCTTGAGGCGCGCGTGAGCGTTTAGCGAGCGTTTCGGCGTGTTTAGCGACTGCTTGAGCCCGAGTGTGGTGGGGAATCGGAGGAGGATTCTTCTTCGCTGTGGTAGCACCCCCCGACTTACCTTGGGAGGTCTTACCACTCTGAGGTGGGTTCAGCGGGGCGTTACTCCCGCTCGCGTCTCTCTGTTGACCACCGGCAGCAGGAACTGCACACATGGACGGGGCGTTACTCCCGCTAGCGTCTTTTCCCATAGCTTGCTGGCAGGAACCAGACTCGGGAAGACGGGGCGTGACTCCCGCTAGCGTCTTGTTAGTTCCCTGGTTGAAACCCCCAGGGATTTTAATTGGATTATATAACGAAATCGGTTTACCTTTAGGTGCTCCGACCTTTGAGATTTGTTGAGCAATCGGTTTAGGGACCTTGCTCACTTTGATGGGAGACGCGACTGTCGGCGAGGTGACAGCCGGATGTTGAGGAGGGGGAAGGGGACTTGCCTTGGCTTTTCCCTTAGCCATGGCAGGAATTCTTGGGGGGGACGGATCGACGTCCATAAGAGTCGAGGCATCTTGTTGGGGAGGAGGGGGAGGAGGTTCAAACGAGACCTTTTTTAACGTTTGTTTGACGACCTTCATAAGTGGTTGCTCGTCAACTTGAATATTAGCCCACTCGGAATTGAGGATCTTCCCGAAAAAGAAGGCGATTTCTTTGGAAATGACTTCCGGGTTGGAAATCATCCTGGGCGTGACACGTGTGAGAGATCTTACGATCTCATCGAATTGGTTGCGAAGACCATACTGTTGATCTTCGGTGACTGTCCATGGTTCAGACGGTAGGTCAGGAGTCGAACTCCGAATTTCCTCATCCTCGAAATCACCTAGAATTTCCTTGGACATGGCGATCTCTTCTTCGAATTGACTAGCTGACTTCTCGCCCCTAGTCATGAAATTATCTTTCTCGCTCTCTTTCTCATTACGATACTTGAGAGCGAGCGCTTCGGCTTCGGTCATTTTTTGAACCCGAGGAGTTGTGGGCGTCTTATCCAAATTGGGTAAGGCCTCATGTTTGCGTGGAGGAGTGTGCGTGTTCCTTAACGCTGGATGGTCAAGGAGCGCTGGCGAGGAGTGGGCATCCCGTAGGTCGTCTGTGTAAAAACTGGTTCTACAGCGGGTGGTGCAATAGGGGGAGTGACCATTTGGGCCACAGGGGAGTGGGGAAGGTGTTCCAGAGACCTGAATCCTCCTCGTGTTGTTTCTCGATGGGTTCCGTCCCATCGAGACTTTCTTCATCGCTAAAATACTCGTCGTCATGCTCCTCAACTTCACTGACACACCTGAGGATACTTGGGCAGGCAGCCGAACTCTCTAGCTCCCTTTCATTCTCCTGAGAAGACGGGACAACACCTCCCATCACTTCTGTGGTTTGTGTGTTAGGAACTAGTCGTCCCTCTTTCACCGCTTGAGCTATCCCATCGGTGATGAAGTTGCCCTTAGTCTTCTTTGACTTCGTCTTGGGCTTGAGCATTTTGATCACTCCGCTCATACGAGAGCGGGTGCTGACTTTGGAGGAGGTGCTGCGGATAGAACCCGTAGGAGATGCCGGGCGCGATGGGCGGGGTATGGTTGATCACGGTGATCAGACATATGTAATGGACGCAGAAGGGGTCGCGATCCGTGGACCAGGCGGTATCCCTAAGAAACTGGATGTATTCCTACTAAAACGCAATTCCACTATGATGTCCCAAAAGGGAAGGTGGTGGTATAAGGTCAAGAAGGAATGTTGCCCCACAGTCTCTCCCTTCCTCCCCCTCCCAGCCATCTCGTGCCATTTCGGCCGAGTCGAGCTTGTCGTTGAGTGCCTCTCAGGCCTCAGGTGCCATTCCGGCCCAAACGACGTCGCCGTCATTCACCTTCGGGACTCCGGCTACGTCAAAGCTCATCCCGGGCATCGCTGCCCCTCCTCCCTCCTCTCGTGCACCGTCGCCCTCCCCTTCGGTGCTCTCATCCAAGCGGCCCCACTCGCGGGGGTCCTCCTCTTCCTCCTCCGGTCCTTCCCTTGCTGCCTCCTCGGTATGCGGTGAGGAAGACTCTTCCATGGCACTCGATTACGAGTCCATCACTCCCCGTCCTGGCTCTCCAGCAGAGCCAACTGACGCTACAGATGAAGTCCAGGACATCATCAATTCTATCGATGAGAGTATGAATACTTTCAGATTGTTTTTAAAATCCGACTATAAGTCCATTATAGTTCAAGGTTTTCCTACCCTCATGGATTCCGACCTCGTCGAGCTCTATGAGTATTTTAGAGATGCGGTCAAGGATCTTTTTCCAGAACTTCACCCCTCCCTCTCCCCGGCCTTGAGTGCTCCTGCTCCCGCAGTCGCAGCACCTCCGCCTCATGTCAACCCGCGGGACGCACAGCCACCCGCTGAGTCAGCCAAGTCTCACCCTTGCAAGAAGGTTCGTGTCGAACCTTCTGACGTCATTAATCTGGCAACGGCCCCACCAGCTATGCAGGTGGATGAGCCGGCTAAGTCCACTCCAGCGCCGGGCAAGGCGCCCATCACCCCCTTGCCCATCCCAAGTTCAAAGCGCGCACTTCCTCCTGTGAGCGCTCCCCCTGTCTCCATTGCCGCCCAGTCGGCGCCTCGCAATTCGAAGCGCCGACAAGGCAAACACACCACACACGGCGCTTCGCGCCGTGGTATCATTCTCACACCACCGAAGGACTCCAAGGTCACTGCGGCGTCTTTCACTCCTGAGGTCATCAATGGCCTCAACAAAGTCCTCAAGAGCGACATCAAGTCTGATGTCGTTCTCACTCATGCCTCGGTTGAAGGCAACGGCATCTGTATTGCCGCCTCCCGTGTCCCCCTCCCCGCCGAAGTCTCTTTCGTGCTTAAGCACGTTCGGCGTATCTTTCCTAGCCCGAATGCCCCCATCGCGGCTACTCCCATCACGTCTACATCTTATCTCAAGATCGTGGACATCCCTCATGTGCCTGCCTCTCCCAAGGAGTGGGCGCTCAAACAATCCGAGGCACTTACTAAGGCGCTTCAATTATCTCCGGTCGGCGCTTCGCTGGCCAAACTAATCAAACACAAGCCGCGCTTTATGCGTGCTTCCCCCCATTCCGACTCATGCTGGGCATGGGTCGACATCCATGATTCCGTTTCGGGCAGCAATGCTCGGAACTTCATTTCGAAAGTTGTCGTCATCTCAGGCATCAACTGCCGCATCCAGGGCGCTCGCCCTCACTCCGGCTCCATTCAATGCGCTCGTTGTCAGTGCTGGGGCCACCATCAAGAACAGTGTCGCGCCAAGTGCGCGCGCTGTCCTCTATGCGGTGGCCACATTCTGTGGCCAACCACACTACAAGCGTCAAGATCGACAAGGTCGAGGCGCGCCACTGCGTGAATTGTACTGCGGCCAAGCGCCCTGCAGACAAACGCGCCCATGCCTCTACAGACATGAAGGTTTGTCTGTTCTGGCAACATAGGTTCGATCGCGCCTGGCTTAAACGCCAGTTCCCCGCATCGGACTTCGGAGTACAAGGCTGCTATTGCCGGGTTGGATTAGTAGGCTTGAAGGAGCAGGGAAAGGTGTGAAGGTGAACCAGGAGGGAGGCGGTAGTGGCGATGCGAATTCTTTTCCGAGGGCAAATATAGCACCTTTTTTTAGGTAGTCCCCTCAACATTCCAAGTTCGTATCTGGTACGTTCTAAATTCGCTGTGGGATTACGAATGCCCGTGCGCTCCGGTGCTTAAGTAGGTTGTTTGACTGTGGGTGATTCCCGGGGCCTCTTACTATATAGTACTAGTATTTTAGTTTTATCTGTAGGAGTTGATGTTTGTTTCTCTTCGAGCGCTTGACCTTGTCGCGCGGATACGATTTCGTTTGCCTCCTTTGTATAGAATGACTCCATGTATATCCTTTGAGGCTAGGAGAGGATGCCCAGGTGATGTAGAGGGCGGGGAACGCGTCATGGCACCCTTTGAACGTAGATACTGAAATATATCTCATTGATTACAAAAAAACAAAAAAAAAAAAAAAAAAAACCGGGAGACCGGACAGGCCACCCCCCACTGGTTTGCTTCCCGATTAATTGGGTTCAGCATAGTTCCAGTAGTTAGTAAGGATTACCTAATCTCCAGATCCGGGCAACTGCATAAGCAACCTGGGGATCAATCTGGTAATGGCCCCTGCGAGACAAGCCTGTAATGGGCTTCTGTCACTACTGCCGACTTTGTCACCCCCAGCCGTGTAGAGGAAAAGTATGCCGAAGTGACAGCCCTGTAATGGGGTTATGTGGCATGCAACTTCGCCCAGGAGTCCAGTAATTCGGTGTGGAGCCAGTGCCTCGGCATTGGTGAACGTAGGGCATCTATAAGAGGGGGGATCCTCTTTGATAACAAGCTGACCGGAGACCGGACAGGCCACCCCCCTGGTTCGCTTCCCGATTAATCGGGTTCAGCATAGTTCCAGTAGTTAGTAGGGATTACCTAATCTCCGGATCTGGGCAACTGCATAAGCAACCCGGGGATCAATCCGGTAACGGCCCCTGCGAGACGGAGAGCTCGGACAGTTAAGCACGGTACCTCAGTCCATAAGGACATATTGAAACCGGCTGCCGAGTAACGGGAATCAGTTCCGGTGTGGACTGTGGACCGTAGCAGTTGATGTGGAAAACACGCAGCTGGCTCGAGAGGACACTATCCTCCGTCGTCGGACCTGGTACAGTTAAAATAGCCAGGTTTCCGGTTAAGTTGTTTCCACGGCACGGCTGAATAGGCCGGCGGGCAGAGTGGCATACTAGCCATGCGTCGCAAGACACCCCTTAGCCGAGAGGCTCATATTCATTTTCCCTTAACTACTTTTCTTTCCTTTGTTGACGATGGACTTCTTGTTGCTTCGGGGGATTGTAGAATGGACACACATGATACTCTAAAAGAGGCATATGCCCACATTACTTCCATATTCAAGGATTTCGGCCTCGTAATGGAACACTCAAAAACAGAATTGTTTAACTTCGCAGACACGCGTGGTAACAAAAATTCGCCAAACCCTAGTCTTGACCTAGGTATCGCCCCATTCACCCAAGATACTCCATGCGTCCCTAAGAATGTATGGAGATATTTGGGAATTATGTTCGATCGCAACCTTACTTTTCGCGATCATGTCAAGTTCTACTCAACCAAGTCAATTTCGGCGGTTCGCTGTATGAAATCGCTTGGAAATTCCAACAGGGGACTCACACCTAAACAAAAACGTCTCCTATATATCTCGTGCATCCAACCGATAGCGACCTTTGGTCTTCGATGTTGGTACAAACCTGGGACGAGGGCTTTCAAAACTAACCTCAAAATGCTTCGTCTCACTCACAATCAAGGGGCGCGCTGGATTACTGGCGCGTTTCGCACCTCACCCATGGGGGCAATGTCAGCCGTGGCTGGTCTCATGCCTCTCCACCTCACAATCAAGAAGTTGTTTGAGAGATCGGTTATCTGCATCAACACACTTCACCCACATCATCCCGTTCTTTCATTACTAGAACGGCGACAAGCCAAGGGTTCAACCCTACACCCAAACGCCTTGGAACGCAAATCCAGGACAATTCGCAAAGTCATCAAGTCTCCCCTCGACACGATGATTGATAACCCTTCATCGGAGATCTTCGACCCCCTCTCCGAACACATTAAACCTGGATATCGACTGGTAGATCGGTGTCCAGATAAAGTCAAATTCGTGATCATGCCTAAATCTAAGAAGGAACGATCCGAATATCATGAAAGATTGAATTTCGTGCCAATCAGGGAACCAAATGCCTTGCACTTATTCACAGCAGGTGTTAAACACAAGTTCGATCCAAACACGCCAGTTCCAAATCGAACACACTCGCATATATCGCTTGTCTCAATATTCAAGGGGCAGGCTATTTCGTCCAAAACAAGGGCCGCTGGAAGGCGGGTCACAGAAGAAACCATTGTCGGATGGTCCACATTTCTGGCATTGGTCAAAGCTCATCGCAAGCTCGAAAAAGGGTGGCCTATATCTAAAGTCATCATCTACACTACGTCCCAGTTGATAATCAAGAAATTGATGTCAACCAATTCCAAACCGCTTGGATCACAGCTCTCAATCGCTGTATCCCTTGCCTTCGACGCCATCGTCACAGACTTCCCAGAAGTCGACATCGAAATACGAGGCTTCAACAAATCATGGGCGATGTCACCGGTCAGCTACACGGCCGAGTCAGGGATGTTACAACCCACGCCCATCAGGCTTACTTCAATGCGGAATCTGCTCGGACATTCACAGAGCGTTCACTTCAATTCCCTCAATCTGCTTCGTATCACTATACAAGGCAGAAAACAACGCGAGACGCCATTTCCCTATGGCAAATTGGTTTTCAAGGAGTCTGCACGCCTAGCGAGCCGCCACCACACATGCCTTCTCCGGAAGGTATAGGAACGCGCTCAGGACCTAGAGTCCGCTCGCTAGATGTGTCGCCACCAAACATGCTTCCTTCGGGGAGTATAGGTACGCGCCCAAGACTCAGAAATTCCAGTGAGATTCAGAGTTCGTCCTACCACTTCCAGTCATGCTTCAAGGGGCAGAACTGGTACGAGTTCAATGACAAGGAAGGCAATCTGGTCCTTCCCAGTCACATCCAAGGCGGTCCATGGCTCCAATCGTATCAAGGAGTTTCGGCTGCTGACAATTCACCACTACTTGCTCGCCTCATGCGAGTAGTATGCAATCATGCTCCCATTGGGGAGTACAGAGTAAGGTTCTTCCCCAAAGAACCCTACAAGTCATGCCCATGTCATCCAGGTTCTCCGGAGACTAGGCAACACATTATAATGGTTTGTCCTTGGTTCGTGAGGCGGATCAATCATTATGAGCTTGATGGAATTACTACGATACGAGGTCTAATCCTCTTCCTTCAAGACAACCCTCAAGCGTTCAGTTTCGAGCCACCGGAACTGCCACGACTAGCTGATTCTAGTTGGCCAGAATACCGCGATCAGGTACATAGGCAACGAGAAGAAGTTAACAAAAGGAGAAAAGAAAAGAAACTTTCTCCATTCGAAGGACCAATCTTCTTGCACGAGTCGATTGAATTCCTCAAACATTGGAGCGTGTGGGAGGTAGATCCATGGAGAGATATCTTCTATGCGGCGATGAGAGAGATCAAACCTGTGTCGCAGGCGGTGTTGAAGAAGGGAAGGAAGAGAATGGTTTCCTTTTTTCTTATCTATGAACGTTTCTGTTTCTATGTTTACCTCAGTGTACTTGTAGTCGGATTCCAGATGTGTTTCTCTCTTTTATCTTTTTCTCTTATAGCCTTGACCTCGTCGGCTGGATACGGACTTTCTTTTGCTCCTATGTTGTTAGTTTCTCAGTGTATTCCCTTGAGCAAGGATAGGTAGTGTACAGGTGATGTAAAGTACAGGGAACGCGTCATGGCACCCTTAAGGTAGTTTTGAAATAAACTCCATTGATTACAAAAAAAAAAAAAAAAAAAGAGACTGTGGGGCAACAGTCTTTGGTTGGACTTGAGCGGGTGATGGGAGGCGAGGCCTCTCTGCTGTCGCAGCCGCGTTTGCAATGGCCGTCGCTGGGGCAATACCCCGGTTGAGGACGGCATCGATAATAGCCCTGTTCTCTGCAGAATCCATCTGGAAAGAAACGAGAGCGGCGAAGGGGGAGAAGTCTTTCAACTTAAATAACTCAACTATGTCTCCTTCAGTGAGACGAGTGGCATTCGGGTTGGCGGGCGGAGGCGGCGCCTGAGGATGGGGAGTGGGTGCCGGGGCACTCGCGGCTTGCTTGGGAGGCTGATTGCGACGCTTAGGAGGCATCGCGGACACTATGTATTGCTACTTGAGTACTAACACTGAGACTTCCAAAAGAGGAAGGTAGTGGTAAGAGATCAAGAAGCGATGCATTTCCAGTCTCCCGGTCGGCTTGTTATGATAACCGTCCCCCCTCTTATAGATGCCCTACATTCACTGATGCCAAGGCACCAGCTCCACGCCGAATTACCGGACTCCTGGGCGAAGTTGCATGCCACATAACCCCGTTACAGGGCCGTTACTTCGGCATACTTTTCCTCTACACGGCTGGGGGTTTGGCCGAAGCCAGCAGTAGTGACAGAAGCCCATTACAGACTTTTGCAGCCACCAGTGCTACCCACCACGCTAGACCTGATCAGCCTCTTGGGAACAATCACGTGACATGTCTCTCCACCCTGCCCACATGACCGCTCACCACAGATTACCTAATCAAAGTACCGTGGGAACATTCAGAGTCACCCGTGATATTGCTTGGTCATCACAACCTTGCTCACTGCTTACCTAAGGTAGAGGATAAATCCTGCTCACCCCCAGGTTCAAACGCAGGACCACTGGTCAAGCAAGCGCTAAGCCAGGTAGGAAATGCCTACACCCTGGCAAAATGCCCACTCAGCCATATGGCCGATGCCCCGACATTGCTTATGCTGTCTCCTATCTCGGGAGGTTCAACTCGAACCCAGCTCCAGCTCACTGGCTTGCAGTCAAGCACTCGTTTCGCTATCTTATTGGCACCATGCACTACAAACTGGTCTATCGAGCTAGTGACTCTGAGAAACTCTTCACTACCTACTCGGATACCTCTCATGGTGCTTGCAAAGCTACAGGTCGAGCAACAGGTGGTTATGTGACTCTAGTCTCGGGAGCTGCTGTAGGCTGGTCTTCTAAGCGCCAGCCATTTGTGACTCTCTCAAGCACTGAGGCCGAGTTTGTTGCTGCTGTTGAAGCTGGCAAGGAGATCAAGTGGACTAGGAATATCCTGAGCGAGTTTGGCTTTCCCCTGACACTTCCTTCAACTCTCTATGTTGATAACAAGTCAGGAATCAGTGTAGCCAAGAACCCCGAGCATCATGGACGCATGAAACACCTAGACCTCCACTTTTACTGGCTGCGAGAGGCTGTGGAAGAAGGACTCATTGATCCTTTGTATGTCTCGACTCATGAGCAAGTGGCCGACATCCTTACCAAGGCTGTTGCAAAGAAGGTAGTTGAGTTTGCTGTTCCACTATTGGGACTTGAGTAGACTGGCTGGATCAAGGGGGTGTGTTAGAGTGTGAGCAAGCAGTCTACAAGTGTGGTTGGTGGACTTAGAGATATCCAGATGAGTTAGTCACATGATAGCTTAGTCATGTATGGTTGAACTTCCCTGTGGACGCTTCAGAGGCCTTTAGCTTCTTACAGTCTGTCCATAGGTGAGTACAAGTTATTAGAACTCAATACAGCTTCTTACAGTCTGTCCACAGTTTGTCCACAGGACTACTCTGTCAATACTACTCCGTTCGACTCATTTCTAGGCTCGTTAGGATCGCCACTGCGAACTCTACCATTCTACCTTTGACAATATGATCCTCCACATCCCTAACCCATTTGTCCAATAAATGAAAGCATGGCACTATATACAAAGCAGAGAGAATAGGGTATAATGTGCTACCTTGTCCGACACCTACATTACTATCAAATAATGGAGAGGTGACATTGTCAATTGAATATTGTGTTTTTCTACCTACTAGATAATTGGAGAAAAAGGAAACTACACTAGCCGAAAATCCAAAATGTTTGAAGATTTTTGAAAGAGCGTTATGATTTAATGAAGGAAAGAACTGTGCTACATCAAAAGCCAATACTGAAGTCACCTTCTTACTTGCCCACGCCGTACGGACATGATGTGTCAGTGCGACTGCTGCATCCTCAACCGATCTCTGGAGTATGCCCTCCATTTGACAAAGATGGATGACACCCACTTCAATACTTTCAAACTGAAGCCTACGTGCGATCATTTTCTTGATAAGTTTCCCCATCGTGTTGAGCAGAACGATAAGCCTGAACAATTTGGCCTTATCGTATGACGGCTTGCCCGGTTTCAGAATGATCACCGAAATGGACTGCTTGAAGTGTTGGGGCCAATATCCTGTGTCAAAGCAGGTATTGGCTATCTTTGTGACAAATTGGCAGACCATGTTGTCTGTCACAAATCTCTTCCATAGTCTCCAGGAAACATAGTCTGGTCCTGGTGCTGTGTTCTTGGCACAATTCTTGAGTGCATCATGAAATTCTTGAACAGAGAACTTCACCCACTCCCTCTCCTCAAACTCCTTTATTTCATTGTACATGCTGCTAACGTTCACCTCCCTATTGTCTGCCGCATTGTAAGTGTTGTGAAGAGTTTCGAACAACTTTTCTTCGCTGTTGCACGAGTTTCCTTTGTTATCTAAGATTGCCTCCACAGCTGGCAACTTCCTCTCTCTAGTCCATGGCATCAAGTCCCATGGTCTCTTCCTATCACTCATCATACTGTGAATTTGCTTGTCAAAGTATTGGCGCCTCGCTGTATGCAAAGTCATCTTCATCTTGTTGTGCATTTTTCTATTTCTAGGTCCACCATTCTCTCCCATCTCCTGGTACACTTTTTTGCATTCCTCATTCCACCACTTCTTCCCATGACGGCTTGGTTTTCTCTCCTTTGAATATGCCTCCCATGCCCGTTCGAACACAACAGACACCCTTCCCATAGTCACTTCCAAATCCTCTGCCAATTCAAATGCATTCTCCATCATTCTGCCGATTTCTCCACATATCTGTGTTACGTAGTCATCCTCTTCTTCTGACCACGCTTCAATCTTCCTCTTACACCTCATCTCTGGCTCACTCCCCGAGATTGGTACTTCTATCTGGAGAGGTCGATGATCCTAACCCCATCTTTCTCTGTCATCTACTTTTATTTTGTAATGAAATCCTTCTTGATTGATCAAGGCTGCAGAAGCTGTGACAAGATCAATAACAGATGCTCACGAGTTGACATCATCTGGTATCCTAGTTGGTGTTCCTCTATTGATGGGATGCACATATTGAATTTCCAAGTCTGTGAACAGTTCCTGGAGTCGCATAAAAGGAGAAGAGGGGTTGATTTGATTGGCCGCTCCTTCATCCCATGTGCAATCTTGGATATTGAAATCACCTGCACACAACGATATTCGTGGCAAAGTTTCAGTGATCCTTCTCAGTTCATGCACCGCCGCATGTGTATCTCCATCATTATATACATTGAGGATATTGAATTCGTGAGGTATACCTCTACGAGGTTGAGGAATGTGCAAAGTGACTAGTGATGTGTCACGATGCTTGAGGATGTCTGACCGGAGTTGCAGTTTGAACATGTCCAGTCATTTGTTGATGTTAATGAAAACCCGCCTGGCTGCTCTGGATTCAACTTTGTTGTTGAAGGCCTCCATAAACGGATGCCATGAGTTGTGTAAAGGAGGGCCATATGCCACGTCTCCTTCCTTATCTTTGGTAGATGGTTGCCTCCTTACACCTTTTCACTCCGGTTCCTGGAACATAATAATGTCCACATATCCGGCACACTTGTCCAGCATGATAGAGGTGGTTTCCCAACTCTTACATGCATTAAATAATAGAATAGTTAGATATTGTAATGACCACGGTGCAGACTTTTTGGGTCCACTAATAAGATTACTGCTTCCTTTAGTTGTACAATTCATTCGGAAGATGATGGGATTTCAATGATGTGATCTTCCCCAAGGGTGATCGCTTGTTGGACAGTTTCGCGATGTTGGTTGCACTTGGCCCTTTCCATTTCTATATCTGAGGCACATCTTTGATCATGCCATGAGATATTGTTTTGGTGCCTCCTATATATGCACTTGGAGGAGTCAGCTGTGTGGTTGCCTTTGCAATTGATGCACTTGATATCATACTTGCATTCTCCATCCCACTTTTCCTTCTTCCTTGCAGCTCCACAGCATGTAGCGAAACTGCTATGATTCTTGGTCATATGTGGTTGACCGTATTGGGCGCATAACTCATGGTTAAGGCGACACTGGGATGTGCCATGATTCCACTTCCAGCATTTCTGGCACTGTGGTACAAACTCCCTCTGTCGAGCATATTCTACTCTAATTAGTTTATCCCATATATGATATGCTTTATTTACGAGGTCTTTGGTACGAGATCCGGTCTTTGAGTCCCAAACATCTACAAAAGCCACCGCCATGTCATTTGATCCTCGAGATCTGACTACAGCGGGTTTACTAACACATTCCAAGCCTCTGAACTGGTCTACTGATCCATGGCTTGTATCACTTGTTCACCCGTTAGAATATCTTCTGGGCATTTGTTGTACCTACTGGTATAATAATCAAAGCCCTTTAGAATTAGGTAGGCAACAGACTGAGGTGCATTGGGGAGATCATTGTCCCTTCAGGGAGATCTGCTTCCAATGCTTTATATAACGCCTCTCTTATCAACGTGAACCCTTGTTTAGATGGAACTAGGTTCAAATAAAAGTGAACTACATTTTTGAATAGACGGCCGTTTTGAATCCTCATTTGCGACCTGTTGAATATGAGATGTCTGTTCATGGCATCCACGATCTTTCCCATATCACTGAAGTGTTCCAGTTGAACGACATGAGAGTAAGCAAACTGGGCTGACTTTCGGTTGAGTCCTCCCATGATTCCATGGGCTGCTTTTTGGGCCGTGAGCGCCTTCTTTGATTTTGGCACTACTACTTCATTTGAGCTAGGCGGCGTGTTAACCACTGGAGCTACCACTTTCAAAGCATCCCCTATCTCCATTCTAGGACACTGTTTCATCAACTCTACTGCCCACCTTACAGTTTCTGTCATAGCTGTAGGGGCAGGGGCTGTTGGCGCCACAGACTGTTTAGCCGCCTAGGCATATGACTTGGTGATGCACGATGCAAATGCACGTGCATTGTTCTTCATTGCGGCACTCTTGGAAAGGGCATCCACATGGGAATGATGGAGAACGGAGGGAGGGGGACGTTTACCGTGTTCTGCTGTGCCAGGTGCCCCTGACTTATCTGGAGTACCTTTACCACTCTTGGGCGGATTCGACAGGGCATTACTCCTGCTAGCATCTTGGAAGCCACCAGCAGCAGGGACTGCACTCGTGGATGGGACATTACTCCCGTTAGCATCTCTGCCCATATCTTGCCAGCAGGGACTGGACTTGGGCATACGGGGCGTAACTCCTGCTAGCGTCTTGTTAGGTGCTGTCAGCTTGGGATCCACTGACAGCTTAATAGGCATGTATGAGGAGATTGGCTTACCTTTACTAGGGCCAACCTTTGAGGCTTGTGGAGCAAGCGGCTTAGGAACTGCACTCACTTTGATCGGAGATGTGACCACTGGCGAGATAGTAGCCGGATGCTGAAGGGAAGGGGTGGGAATAGCCCTGCCCTTTCTCTTGGCGGCAGCTGGGTTCCTAATGGGTGATGCGTCGACTTCCATTGGAGTCGGTGCATCTTGAAGGGGAGGGAGAGAGGTCAGCGCAAACGTAACATTCTTTGCCGGAGGGGGAGGAAGAGGAATCAATTTGGGGATGGCATTCTTTGCACTTTGTTTGACAATGGCCGCAAGTGGTTCCTTGTCTACTTTGACTGATGCCCATTCGGAATTGATGATTTTTCCGAAAAAGAAGGCAATTTCTTTGGCAATAGCTTCCGGATTGGAAGCCATTCTTGGTGTGATGTGAGCGAGACTCGAAAGAATCCCGTTGAGATTATCTCTGAAACCCAACACTTGTTCTTCAGAGAATGTCCAAATTTTTTTTTTTTTTTTTTTTTTATTCATGTAATATATTTCAATACTACTTAAGGGTGTCATGACGTGTTCCCCGTACTTTACATCAACTGTACACTACCTCTCCTGCCCGAGGGATTACACTGAGAAACTAACAACATAGGGGCAAAAGAAACTATGTAACCAGCCGACGAGGTCAAGGCTAAAAGAGACAAGGAAAAAGAAAAAGAAACAATTCGAGTCCGGTTACAAGTACACTTAAGTAAACATAGAAACAGAAACGTTCATAGATAAAGAAAAAGAAAATCAATCTCTTCCGTCCTCTTTTCAACACCACCTGCGACACAGGTTTGATCTCTCTCATCGCCGCATAGAAGATATCCCTCCATTCGTCCACTTCCCACATGTTCCAGTGACTGAGGAACTCGATCGACTCATGCAAGAAGATCGGTCCTTCTAAGGGAGAAAGTTTCTTCTCCTTTCTCTTTTCATTAACAAGCTCTCGTTCGTGGTACACCTCCTTTCGGTAGGCCGGCCAACTCGAGTCTGCTAGTCGCGGTAGTTCCGGTGGTTCGAAACTAAACACTTGAGGGTTGTCTTGAAGGAAGAGGATTAATCCTCGTATTGTGGTGATTCCATCAAGCTCGTAATGATTGGTCCGTCTTACGTATAAAGGGCAGACCATCAAAATATGTTGTCTTGTCTCTGGTGAACCGAGATGACAAGGACATGCTTTGTAAGGTTCTTTTGGAAAGAACCTCACTCTGTACTCCCCGATAGGAGCATGGTTGCAAGCTACTCGCATAAGACGAGCGAATAGCGAAGTGTGTGCGGTGGTGACTCCCTGATACGTTTGGAACCATGGGTGCCTTGTATGTGACTGGGAAGGACTAGATTGCCTTCTTTGTCATTGAATTCATACCAATTCTGCCCTTGAAGCAGGACTGGGTGTGGTATGATGAACTCTGAATCTCGTTAGAATTTCTAAGTCTTGGGTGCATACCTATACTCCCCGAAGGAAGCATGTGTGGTGGCAACACACCGAGCGAGCAGACACTAGGTCCTGAGCATGTCCCTATACCTTCCGGAGAGGGCATGTGTGGTGGCAGCTCGCTAAGCATGCAGACTCCTTGAAAATCAGATTGCCAAAGGGATATGGCGTCTTGCATTGTTTTCTGCCTCGTGTATTGATACGAAGCAGATTGAGGGAAGGAAATGAAATGCTTTGTGAATGTCCTTGCATTTTCCGCATTTATGTACGCTTGCTGAGCTATGGGTTGAAGAGTCCCTGATTCAGCCGAATAATTGACCGGTGCTGTAGCCCAACTTTTATTAAAGCCCTGTACTTCAATTTCGACTTCAGAGAAGTCTGTAGCGAGGGCATCAAATGCGAGTGACACAGCAATTGAGAGCTGTGATCCGAGCAGTTCGGAGTTCATTGACATCAATTTCTTGACTGTCAATTGAAACATAGTATAAAGAGCGACCTTGGAAATAGGCCACCCCTTTTGGAGTTTCTTGTGAGCTTTGACTAGTGCGATGAATGTAGACCAGCTAATGATTGTTTCCTCCATGACCCGCCTTCCAGCGGCCCTTGTTTTGGATGAGACAGCTTGTCTGTTGAAGACAGTGACAAGTGAGATGTGCGAGTGTGTTCGAGATGGAATGGGAATGTCTGTGTCGAACTTATGTTTAACACCTGCTGTGAACAAATGCAGAGTGTTTGGTTCCCTGATAGGCACGAGATTCAAATTATTATGATATTTGGCTCACTCTTTGCGATTCTTAGGCATGAGCATGAATTTGACTTTGTCTGGGCACCGATCTACCAGTCGATGTCCAGGTTTGATATGTTCGAGAGGGGTCGAAGATCTCCGAGGAAGGATTGTCAATTATCGTATCGAGGGGAGACTTGATAACTTTGCGGATCATCTGATTTGCGTTCCAAGGTTGGGATGTAGGGTTGAACCCTTGGCTTGTCGCCATTCTAGTAATGAAAGAACGGGGTGATGCGGATGAAGCGTTTGATGCAGATAACCGATCTCTCAAACAGCTTCTTAAGTGTGAGGTGGAGGGGCATGAGACCAGCCATGGCTGACATAGCTCCCATAGGTGAAGTACGAAATGCGCCTGTGATCCAGCGTGTTGCTTGGTTGTGTGTGAGGCGAAGCATTTTAATGTTGGTGCTAAATGCATTCTTCCCTGGTTTATACCAACAATGAAGACCAAATGTCACTATTGGTTGGATGCATGATATGTAGAGGAGACGTTTTTGTTTGGGTGTAAGTCCTCTGTTTGAATTTCCAAGCGACTTCATACAGCGAACTGCAGAAATCGACTTGGTTGAATAAAACTTGACATGATCGCGAAAAGTCAGATTGTGATCAAACATGATTCCGAGATATCTCCACACATTTTTAGAGATACATGGAGATTCACAGGTGAAGGGGGCAATACCCAGATTAAGACTGGGGTTCAGCGAGTTTTTGTCACGGGCGGAGTCCGCGAAGTTGAAAAGTTCTGTCTTTGAATGTTCCATAATCAGGCCAAAGTCCTTGAAAATGGATGTGATTTGGGCATATGCCTCTTTTAGAGAATCGTGCATATCCATTCTACAATCCCCTGAAGCAACAAGAAGTCCATCATCAACAAAGGAAAGAAAACTAGTTAAAGGAAAATGAATATGGTCTTCATCATTAACCCATTTGTCCAAAAGATGAAAACACGATGCTATATACAAAGCCGAAAGAACTGGAGAAAGCGCGCTACCTTGTCCGACACCTACATTACTGTCAAATAATGGGGAAGTGACGTTATCAATAGAATATTGAATCTTCCTACCTATGAGATAATTGGAAAAGAAAGAAACTACATTACTTGAGAAACCGAAATGTTCGAAAATTTCCGAAAGTGCATTATGATTAAGAGAAGGAAAGAATTGTGCAATATCAAATGCCAAAACTGACGTAACTCTTTTACTTGCCCAAGCCGTGTGCACGTGATGTGTCAACACGACTGCTGCATCCTTGACTGATCTTTGGAGTATGCCTCTTGTCTGACAAGGGTGGATGACGCTGGCTTCAATACTCTCAAATTGAAGTCGACACGCGATCATTTTCTCGATGAGTTTACCCATCATGTTAAGAAGGACTATAGGCCTGAATGATTTGGCCTTGTCATATGAGGGTTTACCAGGTTTTGGAATGATAACCGAAATCGATTTTTTGAAGTGGGTTGGCCAATGCCCCATGACAAAGCAAGCATTGGCTATGTTGGTAACGAATTGGCAGACTTTGTCATCCACCGTAAATTGTTTTCACAGTCTCCAAGAGACATGGTCAGGCCCAGGTGCAGTATTCTTTGCACAGTTGTTGAGTGCATCATGATATTCTTGGACAGAGAATTTAACCCATTCTCTCTCCTCAAACTTTGGAATTTTCTCCTTCATACAGCTAACATCCACTTGTCAATCATCCGCCGCATTGTATGTATTGTGTAAGGTTTCAAACAACTTTTCTTCATTGTTGCAAGAATTACCCTCACTGTCTAGAATGGCTTCAACAGCCAGCAACTTCCTCTCTCTAGTCCAGGACATCAAGTCCCATGGCCTTTTCCTGTCACTGGCCATACTCTTGATCTGTTTGTCAAAGTACTGGTGCCTCGCTACACGTAACGTCCTTCTCATTTTGCTATGCATTTCTCTATTCCTCGGTCCTCCGTTCATCCCCATCTCTCGGTACACCTCTTTGCATTCTCCATTCCACCACTTCTTTCCATCACGGCTCGGTTTCCTCACCTCTGAATATGCCTCCCATGCCCTTTCGAACACATCAGACACCCTTCCCATTACTGCTTCCAAATCTTCCGCTGACCCAGATGCATTCAATTCCATTCTTCCAATGTCTCCGCAAATCTGCTCGACGTAGTCATCCTCCTCTTCTGACCATGCTTCAATCTTCCTCTTACACCTCATCTCCAGCTCACTTCCCGATACTGGCACTTCAATTTGAAGGGGACGGTGATCTGAACCCCATCTTTCTCTTTCATCCTCTTTCACTTTGTAATGAAACCCTTCTTGATTGATAAGCGCAGCTGACACTGCAACTAGATCTATAACTGAAGGACGCAAGTTTTCATCGTCTGGTATCCTTGTTGGAGCTCCTCTGTTTGTGGGATGCACGTATTGAATTTCCAAGTCATTGAATGTTTCTTGGAGTCTCATAAAGGGAGAAGAGGGTCTAATTTGAGCAGCCGCTCCTTCATCCCAAGTAAGATCTTGAATATTGAAATCTCCTGCACACAACGTGATTTGTGGCAAGGTTCCAGCTATCCGTCTCAATTCATGCACCGCTGCATGTGTTTCCCCATCATTGTAAACATTGAGGATATTGAACTCATGAGGAATACCCCTCCGAGGTTTGTGGATATGCATTGTGACTAGTGATACATCGCGATGCTTGACTATGTCTGACCGGAGTTGTGGTTTGAAAACATCCAGTCATCTGTTGATGTATGTGAGAACTCGTCGAGCAGCTCTGGATTCATCTCTGTTGTTAAACGCCTCTGTAAAAGGACGCCATGAGTTGTGAAGAGGAGGTCCATGTGCCATGTCTCCTTCCTTATCTTTAGTGGATGGTTGCTTCCTCACCCCTTTCCACCCCGGCTCTTGGAACATTATAATGTCCACATACCCTGCACACTTGTCCAAAACGATAGAAGTGGTTTCCTAGCTTTTACGTGCGTTGAATGATAATATAGTTAAATTTTGTAATGACCGTGGTGCAGACTTTATGGGTCCGCTAATAAGATTATTGTCTTCTCCTGTTGTGCTATTCATTCAGAAGAGGATGGGATTTCGATGATGCGATTTTCCTCGAGGTCGTTCGCTTGTCTTATGGTTTCTCGATGTTGGTCGCGTTTAGCCTTCTCCATTTCCATATCCGAGGCTGTTACGACCTTAATCTTATAAAGACTTAGGTTGCAGACAAGTGACAAAGACTTGAGGGTGAAGAAAGAGTAGAGTAAGGAAAGGATACGATTGGTAAAGCGTAAAGACTACAGCAGTACCTACAGGGTTTATATACGTAGAGACAACTACCCAAGGTAACTAAGTATAGAACAAGACTGAGTCATAATACTCGGGGTAGTGGAGTAAGTGGAGTAAGAATGTATGGACGTGGAGCAAGGCATATGGGAGTGGAGTAACAGTGAGACAAAAGATACTAGAAAGGAAAGATGAAAGAAAAGTATAACGGACAGGCATGAGAACGTGGAAAAACAAAAGAGCCTGAACAAGTGACCATAACCAGTGAAACCATAACAATACCCTCCATTTAGGTTTCGTGACCACACGAATACTAGTGCTTAAGGATGTGGAGAAGTGCAAGTATCGCTTTCTTCTTCGATCCGATGATATGATTATCGAAGTCGACACAGCCAATAAAGTGTGGGGCATTGGGCATTCCGACTTGGGCCACAAAATAGCTGTCTCCTGCGTAATTCTCTTTGACGGCGAGTTTGTCAAAGAGTGTGTAAACAACTTCCTTCCAAAAGGTTTTATCTTTCTCTCCTCCTTCGACGATTGTAGTGTATCCTCCAGGAGGGACGAATGGAATGGGTTCGGGGGATGGTTCATATTGCCTTAAGAAGGTTTTGAGTCATACAGCTTCGAAAGTTGGCTTTCAATCAGAGATCGCCTTCAAAAGGGGGGGGAAATGGAGAAGGGCTTTTGATGCGAATAGGGAGGGCAGTAGGGGAGTTGGGATGGGTAGGGACATCGGCATTGTCACCTAAATAGGCTCTGAGAACTGTGTGGGCATATTTGATCTTTTCCTCAGATCCGACCTCCGGCATGGCACGTAGTAGATAGGCAAGTTTGATAGAAATGTCATGGGCTTTGAGTTCGATATGGGTGAGGGATAGTTCTCTGGTGTCATCAACCAACCTGTCCAATTAGTTTTGTATGTTCGTATCTTTGACAATTTTGTTGAATAGCGGTTGGACAGATACTAAGACCGTTGATGTATTGGTGGCAATGGTACTGAGAGTGCCTCCTAAGTTACGAATGTGAGCCAAATTGGTCAAGATAGTGAGGATGGTTTCTCTTTGTTGTTCAACGGAGTGTAGGTTTTTGTTGAATGTGGTGTGAATCTCGGTGTCGAAGGCAAGGGTGTTGGTGAAAGGGGGAGTGTCAGACATATTTGTTGGTAGGAATGCGAGGTGTTCTGAAAAAGATGAGGAAAAGTTTCGGTTTAAATATTATTCTCCATCTCCTCTCTTAGGCAGATGTTCCAAATCTGCAATCTACCATCCCGCGTTCCACCCGGATCTATCTCCTTCCATTTGCTCCAGCAAGCTGGCATTTGTTAATTCCACCATATCCACTACATCTTTCAACATCTTAATCATCTGCTTCTCCTTCTTCAACTTCAGAATAATCTCCTTCTTTTCCTCATCTGTCATAGGGGCGGCATCTTTGGGTGGGTTCAAAATAAGCAGTGTTTGGACATGTGATTGGAAAAGAAGATACTCGGATGTATCCTGATAGGCGTGTACCAGGTGTTGTCCTCCACATAGGGCTTGGGCGTCGTAGATGTTAGTGTTACCACCGACAGCTGAGAGGGTTGGCAATTGGCGAGGAAGGACATTGATGATTGTTGTATACCAATTGGAGTGCTTTCACTGGGTTTTATATCCTACGACCGTGTTTTCTCGTACTCGTCTAGGACGTCCTTGGCATTCTCTAAGGCTGATTTTGGTAACCATGTGTCTTCTTCATTTCTGTAACCTTTCCAATGTACCAAATACTGGGTTCCTCTACCTCGCTTCCTATGTCCTCGGATCTCTTCGATTTCATACTCTTCTTCTTCGTTTATGATATCAGGTGGCGGCGGGATAGGACGGTGTTGGCTGTCAAACTCGGGTTCATGACATCGTGTGAGCAATGAAGCATGGAACACGTTGTGGATCGCCCAGGACTCAGGTAATTGAAGCTTGTATGATCGATCTCCAACAGCTTCGATGATCTCGAAAGGTCCATAGCATTTGTTGTCAAGTTTCCGTGATGGTCGGTTGGAATGAATGTTAACTGCTTCTAGCCAGACCTCTTCTCCAGGTGAGAACATTTTAGAGACATTTCCGTGGTTTCCTCGGTTTCGTATGAGATCATTGTTCTCTTCCATTGCCGCTTTAGCTTCTTCTCGGACTTTCTCTAACTCCGATGAGAAATCCGATGCCGCTGGATTGGACATAGGTAAACTGTGATTTTTTTTTTTTTTTTTTTTTTTGTAATCAACGGCTAGTTAGGCCTTTTATTCCAGCGGTATAAGTACATGAACAACTAAGTACAACATGCTGAGAATACGGTTGCCACGACGCGTTACCATGATGAAAAAAGAAAATTTAAGTATCCGCGCGACGAGGTCAAGCGCTCGAGGAGAGAAAGAAAAAGGGGAATCATACGATCGAAAAAGAATGATACATTAGTATGCGATCCCGGAACGAGTCCAACAGCCAGATACAGACCATACCTAGTAACGTAGCACAGCGGCATGTAGCCCGCGGAATTTCAGACATAAAAAAGGAATGAAAGAGGATGTTGGGAGGCTGAATCCAGCTCTAACCCCGAAGCGCGCTTTGGATACGCGTTAATCACTTCTTAGGGAACTGGCGCTTCAGCCATTCCCTGTCGAATCGGTTCTGCCAGAACGGACACGCAGTGTCCGTAGCAGAGTGTGCTTTCTTCGCCTTGCCTGCAGCTGTGCAGTTTACGCATGAGCGGATAGCCGGATCGCGCTTAGAGTGTGCGCAGTACGTGTGATGGGCGTCTTCGGAATGAGGAAGCCCGCAGAGAGGACAGCGTATACCTTTGGACCGGCATACGGAAGCGTGGTGGCCCCACCTCAAGCACCGAGTGCATAAGGCAGAGCCGGGCCGTGGAGCAGCACCACGGATTTGACAGTTGCGACCGCCGATGACGATCGTCTTGTTGATGTAGGAGCGGGCCGAAGTGCCCGCGACGGAGTCGTGAATGTCGACCCAGGCGACGCAAGTGTCGCTGTGAGCCGAAGTCCGCATGAAACAGACGGCGTGTTTGATGGCAATGGAAAGCTCCTTGCCTACCGGAGAGATTGCAAGCGCATTGGTGAACGCGCTGCGTTGAACGGATTGCCAGAATTTTGGTTCGGCTGGGACCATGGGCACATCAATGACCTTCAAATAGGAAGTCGACGTGACGGGAGTAGATTTGATGGGCACTATGCCCCCAACGGTGACGAGACGCCGAATGTGTTTGAGAACACAAGCGGTCTCGGAAGGAGTTGGAACTCGGCTCGTGGCTATGAATATGCCGGATCCAGAGTCCTCTGGATGTTCGAGGATGACATCAGACTTGATGTCATCACGGAGGTGCTTGTTGATCTCGGCAAGCATAGCCGGGGATATGTGACTGGCGCGGATCGAAGATCCGGCCGGGGGAGTGAGTTGCACACCACGGCGCGAAGCGCCGTGGCATGTGTGGCGAGCCCTACGTTTTTTGCCCGAAGGCTTGGATGCAGGGGTAGTGGCGATGGCCGCGGGAGCGGCGGGAGCCTGAGGACGGGGCGGAGGTTGCTGCTTGAGGGGGCGTGTCGCAGTGACCTTGGCATAGGAGTTGTTTTTAGAAGGGACCGAAGTACCCTTTCTAGAAACAGGTGGGGTGGGTGAAGGAGTGGGGTCTGGGCTTGGCTCAGCATGCCTGGCCTTCTTCGGATCTTTCGGGTTCATGTCCACATCGGCCGACGGAGACCGTGGCCGCGGGGTGGCTGTGCCTGAGGGAGTAGGAGGGGGAGGGGTTGGTTCGAATGCCGGTGGAGGGGAATCGACCATACCGATGATCATCGCGAGTTGCTCACTGAAGGAGCCGATACCCGCGACGGAGGAGAACTTGTGGCCATCAAGATCGCGCCTCTTGATGACATTATGTGTGGCCCGCAGCACGCAGTCAGAGAACTGGTCGTACAGCGGGTGTTCGGGCTCGATGTCCTCGAGGAAATCGATAGCGGTGTTCATCATCTTGAGCATCCCTTTCTGACCTGCGGTCATAACTCGGGAACGCCCAGATGAGGGGGTGGAGGCCGGTGCCGGTGTCGGGGTCGACGGGAACCGTGCCGGAGTAGTTGGTTTGGCGAATCCCCGGAAATCTGAGGCGTACGACAAGGGAGTGAGGGGGGATGAGGCAGCTGGGGGAGGCCCAGCTGGCCTGGAAGGTGTTGGCGTCCCAAAGCGAGATGCCACCGGGATGTCGAGTTCTTCTTCAACTCGACCCGCCGCTTGTAGCAAAGCACGTCCCACTTGTGAGTGGAGCATGCCCTGCGGGATATCGTCATCGTCGGACCAGTCGCCGGAATCGTCGTGATCCCCACTAATGTCCATAGCGAATGTTGACGTGGCCAGTGCCTCATGGGTGAGTGGCGACGTCGTTTGGGCCAGAATGGCACCTGAGGCCTGGGAGGCACTCAACGACGAGCTCGACTCGGCCGGAATGGCGCGAGACGGCTGGGAAGGGGGTTGTGATGACTTGCTGGGCTTGCGAGGCATTTGAAGAGGGCTTATTGACGATGAAGACCACCTGTCCAAAAGAGGAAGGTAGTGGTAAGAGGTCAAGAAGCGATGGTTAAACTGTGATTCCCTTTCCATGGATGGAATCCGTAATTCAAAAGGAACGGTGTGTTCTTCGTGGCCAAGTGGACTTTATCGTTGTAATGGAACTCCGCCATAGGTAACCATTTCGTCCAATCGTTCTGTCGATAGCTGATAAAATTCCGCAAGTACATTTCAACTTCTTGGTTGATGCATTCCGTTTGGCCATCCGTCTGAGGATGATATGCCATTGACAGGTTCCTTTCTATTCCCAATAATGTGCATAGCTCCTTCATGAATTTAGATGCGAACTGCGGTCCTCTGTCACTGATGATTCTTTGGGGAATACCGTGGAGCCTCCAAACTCCGATTGTATAGGTGCGCTAATTCGATTGACGTGAGAGTTGTCGTGGTGGGAACAAGGTGGATGATTTTTGAGAAGCA
Organism: Agaricus sinodeliciosus; assembly: GCA_022315185.1. NCBI lineage: Eukaryota > Fungi > Basidiomycota > Agaricomycetes > Agaricales > Agaricaceae > Agaricus > Agaricus sinodeliciosus. The sequence continues at coordinate 121,806 of JAHTMV010000003.1, read as the reverse complement.
GTCGACAAAACAATAATAGCATCTTTCTCTTCGGACTTAGGCAAAGGTCCGATCATGTCAATAGAGATTTCCTGCCAAGGGCCTTCTGGGATTGGTAATGGGTTCAACGTAATTGGTTCGGGTCTGCAAATGATCTTGTTCTTTTGACACATGTTACATCCTCTGACATATCTCCTGACGTCCGTCTTGATCGTGGGCCACCAGAACGTCTGCTTCAACAGTTCTAGCATCCGATGTTGTCCAGGGTGTCCGACATCGGAGGAATAGTGGTGGTCGTATAGGATTTGATCTCGCAAGTTCTTTTCATCCGGCACATAGATCCGTCCTTGTCGGTAAATTATCCTTCTTTTCCCACACTTTCTCCGGTTGTTTCGCCAATTCCTGCAGTACCATGGTTTCCCTCTTCTTCGACTTTCTGATATCTTCCAGGATCTGTTGGTCGGTGATATCTCGAATCGTCGGATCGTAGAACGGTGGCTTCATATACTGGCGTTTCTTCAACCATTCTTCGTACAAATCCTTTCCTTTGAACATCTCCATGTTCCTTTGTTATCTCGGGTCATCTGGTTTGACTGATATGGAGAGGATGTCGGCTTTGGTGTTGATTTTCCGGGTATGTGTCGTAGTGAAATCGTATTCTTGCAGCATAAGGTACCATCTTGCTTGTCGAGCGTTCAGTTTCTGTGGTCTCTGAAGTACTTCAGGTTTTCGTGGTCCGTCCAGATTTCGAACTGTTCCTTCGCATCCAACAGGTACTGTCTCCATAATTTCAGTGCCTTGACTATAGCCAGTAACTCCTTGTCAGATCTCGTAGTTTCGTTCTGCTTCAGTCAACGTTTTGGACATGAATGCAACCGGATGCCATTTTCCTTCCTGTTCCTGTGATAGGACTGCTCCCGTTCCATAGTTTGATGCATCCACCTCCAGTCTAAACTTTCCATAGTCATTTGGCAACGCCAATACTGGTTCGCTGGTAATGGAATCTTTGACGCTTCGAATGCCTGTTGTTGTGCTTCTTCCCATTTCCACTCTTTTCCTCCTCCCTTCAACTGATTAGCGGAGCTGCGATGATGCTGAAGTTTTGTATGAAGCGTCTGTAAAAGTTCGCGAATCCCAAGAAACTCTCCACCTCCTTAATTGTTCGTGGCGTTTTCCATTCCTTTATGGCCCTGACCTTCTCCTTTTCCATAGTAGCTTTTCCATTTCCTACAACCGTGCCTAACAAGGCATTTCCGTGGCTCGAATTCGCATTTCGATCGTTTGAAGAATAGACTTGTTTGTCGGCGATTTTCAGGAAACGTATAGTCCGTTCACGTAGTTCCTCTTTGGTACGTCCTGGAATCGCGAAGTCGTCCATATAGTTGACCAGTGCACCTTCTTGGATCATTTCTCGGAATATGGTTGCCATCATCGAGAAAAGGTCGCCGGGGAGTTACTCATTCCAAAAAACATGACGGTAGGTTCGAATAATCCACGATTGGTGATGAACGCTGCTTTCCATTCATCTCCTTCTCTGATCCTGACATTGTTGTAACCCCAGATAATGTCCAGTTTATTGAAGTATTTCGCATCTCGCAGTTGGTCGAGTACTTCGCTTATGAGCGGTAATGGCGTTTTGTCCTTGATCGAATGTTCGTTGAGTTTCCTGTAGTCCTGGCATAGTCGGAGCGATCCGTCTTTCTTTGGTACGAAGAAACAAGGGGCAGCGTATGGTGATTTGGATGGTCGAATTCGTTTCGATGCTAGGTTCTCGTCTAAGAACTTATCGAGTTCCTCCCTTTCTTTGGCGTCATGTTATAAACCTTCGATGATATTCCTTTGGTGCGTCCTCCGTTAGATTGATCTCATGATCCCATTCCGTTCGAGCTGGTAATTGCTCAAAATTCCGTTTGTTAAACAAGTGCGTAAATGGTCGAATGTAATCGGTAGATCTTCGGGGTTGGTGGGATCTGATTCTTTTTCCTCCGTAGCGCTGTCCACATCAGTGGTTAGCCGTCGAGAAAAAGGAATCGTTTGGTGTGGTGTAGTGCATGTACTGGGGCATCTGTAAATCTGACTTCTTGGTTTATCCAGTCGATCTCCGGGTTATGTTGAATTAACCAGTCGTATCCAAGAAAAATATCCGCGCTCGAAATGTCCGATACCAGTGCCTTGATTTCCTCCTTATGTCCTCCTAGATCATCTGGATTTTGGCGTCCTCCGTTAATATCCCTGTCCGATTTGGTGTTCCATCTGCATTTCTCATGCGAATGGGTTGTTGCCGTTTGACCTTCTTCAATTTCTCTCTGCCAACTCCTTTGCTACATCGTCATATGTGCTCCCGAGTCGATAAGGGCCTTGACCGTTTTGTTTCCGTTCTTGGTGTTGATGGTTGCATCCAGCAGAATTTCGCGCGTTGAGTCTCTCTTGAAAGGAATAACATACTTGGATTTCGAATTTGTTGTTACATGGGGAGAGACTCTACGATTTATGGGTCGAGATTTCCGCTCAATCGGACCCTTCGGCAAAATCCTGCTTCTCGGTGGTCTTCTTCATCCTGTGGACTATCCTCGGTCATTTCCCTAGTCCTAGCTCTCTTCGGCCCCTACATTCCTGGCGATGTGCCTGGTTTGTTACAATTGTAACACGTTACGGTCTTCTTCGGCTGCCTGCATTCTCTGGCAAAATGTCCGAACTTTCCACAATTGAAACACTTCCTTTGATTATTCGGGGTTTGGACTCTAGCGGATTCGAACCTTCCTAATTCCATGGGTTGACCGCTTCCTCCATAAGTGACTCCTGTCGCGGTGTGTTTGTCGAACAAACTCATCGTCTCTGTTCCCATTCCTACTGCTTTTATGGTTTCGAGCCAGCCGTTGAATGTGGTGGGGACTTTGTCGGGTGGGAATGATAGAATGGTGCGAATGGTTTCCTTTTTGATTCTTCTTCAGCAAGAAGATGGCGTGTTGATCGTCCGTTCCCGCTTTGTTCATCATCAAGGTAAATTCGACTAAGAAGTCCACGATGGGTTTCCTTCCTTGGTCATGTCTCGATAGCTATCTCGCTCTTCTCCTTGTCCATTCCATCGATAAACACTCCTTCGCTTGCTTCTCGAATTGCTTCCACGTAAATGTTACGTCTGGGTTGGTGACTTTGTCCGCTATGAGTGCTGAGAAACTTCCGGCTACTCCTCCTCTCATCCTGGATATGGCCGCTATGATCATCCTATCATTGTCGGTGATCCCGTTAAACTTTATGAACAGCTGGATGCTCCTCCACCAGTCCTCAAATCTCTCTCTGCTTCCCTCGAACCAACCGGGATCGGGGATAATTGACTTGGTATTCTCTGTGGTCGACATGTCTGATGGTTCCTTTGTCTCTGATTGGTCTTCGTTATCGATGTGTATATCCGCAAAAATATCCGCAATTTGATCTACTTCTTCGTCGAGTTCTGACAGTGGTGCTGATTCCGGTCTCGATGTCGGACTCCTAGGCAACTCGATCTCTCGCAACAATTCGTCGTGATATGCGGCTAATTCTTCTCCGACAAGTTGTTTCTTTCCTTGTCGGCTGCTACTTGGCATAAACTTGTGCCCTGATAACTACGCTTGTGAAAGCTTCGATGCGAAAAAATTGCATCCATTCGATTGGTAGATCTGCCGTATGCACTACCACTACAGCAAGCTCGCTAGGCTGCTGTCTGCAAGGTGAGGTGTAGATGCTTTACCAAATGTTACGACCTTAATCTATAAAGACTCAGGTTGCAGACAAGTGACAAAGACTTGAGGGCGATGAAAGAGTAGAGTAAGGGAAGGATACGATTGGTAAACATTCGCTTCTTGACCTTTAACCACCACCTTCCTCTTTTGGAAGTCTTAGTGGCCTAAGTACAAGAAGTAGTTTACATTGTATCTGAGCATCGCTATGCCTCCGAAACACCGTACTAAGCACAATCAGCCTCCGCCAGGGGGCCCGACCGACATCCATGACATCGCCGAACGTTTCGTGCGCGTCCGACCCGACCTTTTGAAGGACTTCGACAGCTTCGAACTCTGTGTTCGAGAAGTTGTCCAACTGGTAAACAAGGGTGAGCTCGACCTCACCAAGATGAAACAGATCGTTGCGGCTGCTCCCCAGAAGTCGCAACCCATCGCCACAGCGGCTCCCACTCCCCCTTCCCAGCCGTCTCGCGCCATTTCGGCCGAGTCGAGCTTGTCGTTGAGTGCCTCTCAGGCCTCAGGTGCCATTCAGGCCCAAACGACGTCGCCGACATTCACCTTCGGGACACCGGCCACGTCAAAGCTCATCCCGGGCATCGCTGCCCCTCCTCCCTCCTCTCGTGCACCATCGCCCTCCCCTTCGGTGCTCTCGTCCAAGCGGCCCCACTCGCGGGGGTCCTCTTCCTCCTCCTCCGGTCCTTCCCTCGCTGCCTCCTCGGTATGCAGTGAGGAAGATTCCTCCATGGCGCTCGACTATGCGGCAGCCACTCCGCGTGCTGGTTCTCCAGTACAGGAATCAATTTCTACGGACGCTACAGCGGACGTACAAGAACTCCTCACTAGCATTAACACTGCTATTGAAATTTTCCAGGTCTTTGCGGCGGACACATTCGCACAAGACCTACTCAAGGAGTACCCAACACTCATGGATCCTGACATTGTCAAGATCCGGGAGTATTTTCAATCTGAAGTGAGGGGCCTTTCTCCCGCCCTTCTCCCTCTCCTCTCCCCGGCCTTGAGTGCTCCTGTTCCCGCAGTCGCAGCACCTCCGCCTCATGTCAACCCGCGGGACGCACAGCCACCCGCTGAGTCAGCCAAGTCTCACCCTCGCAAGAAGGTTCGTGTCGAACCTTCTGACGTCACCCCTTCGGTAACGGCCCCACCGGCTATGCAGGTGGATGAGCCGGCCGGTCCACCTCCAGCATCTGGGAAGGCGCCCACCAAACTCCTTCCCATACCAAGTTCCAAGCGCGCGCCTGAACCCAAGAGCGCCCCACCCGTTTCTTTTAGCGCTCCCTCGGCGCCTCGTAAGAGGCGTCAAGGTAAGCACACCGCACACGGCGCTTCGCGCCGTGGCATTATCCTCACTCCTCCTGCCGGCTCCTCTGTGACGGCGGAGTCCTTTTCTCCAGGGGTTCTCGGCAACCTCAATCAAGTCCTCCGGAGTGACGTCAAGTCCAACGTCACTCTCACCCATGCAACGGTCGATGGCAACGGCATTTTCTTAGCCGCCTCCCGTGTCCCCACCGCCGCCGAAATCCAGTTCGTGCTCAAGCACGTTCGGCGAACCTTCCCGAACAAAGGCAGCCCCATTGTTCAAACCCCCGCCACATCGACTTCCTACCTCAAGGTCGTCGATATCCCTCACGTCCCCGCTTCACCTAAGGAGTGGGCGACCAAACAACACGAGGCGTTTACTTTCGCCCTCGACAAATCTCCGGTCGGCGCTGAGCTGGCCAAACTCATCAAACACAAGCCGCGCTTCATGCGTGCTTCCCCCCACTCTGATTCATGCTGGGCATGGATCGACATCCACGACACGGTCTCGGGCTCCAATGCTCGGGACTACATCTCCAAGTTCATCTGCATCCGTGGTGTGAACTGCCAAATTCGGGGCGCCAAACCCCATTCCGGCTCTGTCCGCTGTGCTCGGTGCCAGCGGTGGGGTCACCATTCTGACCAGTGCCGTGCCAAGTGCTCGCGCTGCCCTCTCTGCGGCGGGCCTCACACTGAGGCCAACCACCCCAAGCTTGTCGATGCCTCTCGCGTTGACTTGCGCCACTGCGTTAACTGTACTGCGGCTAAACGCCCTGCGGACAAGCGCTCCCACTCTGCTACGGATACGAAGTGTCCGTTTTGGCAGAACCGGTTCGATCGGGTCTGGCTCAAGCGCCAGTTCCCTAAGAACTAGATCGGGCCCCCTCTTCCCGGACTGCCTTTGAGTCCATTGTCTGCACTACCGACCCCGCACATGTTGGAGTGCAACAGGATCTTCTATGGGCTTCGCTTACCTCGTTCTGCGAGGCTCTCCATCTGTCCCCGTTCCGCGGTTCTTGCCGATAGCGCCCGCATTCTTTTTTCTTTTATATGTTTTATATTTGATTTCAGCTTGGTATCTAGATCGAGTGTTCTGGTGCTAAGGTGTGTTGTATTACTCGTCTGTGGTATGTTCCCGGGGTCGCATACTTAGGTACCTACTTCTTTGATATATTTTCTTTTCTTTTTTCTTTTCTCATAGCGCTTGACCTAGTCGCGCAGGATACGTTAGGATAGAATACTGTTGTTCTGGGCCTCTGTAAACCGGCGGGTGTAAGAGCCGAGGGAACGCGTCATGGCACCCTACGTACGAGTAGTATTGAAATATATTACATTGATTACAAAAAAAAAAAAAAAAAAAAAAAATACGATTGGTAAAGCATAAGGAATACAGCAGTACCTACAGGGTTTATATACGTAGAGACAACTACCCAAGGTAACTAAGTATAGAACAGGACTGAGTCATAATACTCGGGGTAGTAGAGTAAGTGGAGTAAGAACGTATGGACATGGAGCAAGGCATATGGGAGTGGAGTAACAGTGAGACAAAAGATACTAGAAAGGAAAGATGAAAGAAAAGTATAACGGACAGGCGTGAGAACATGGAAAAACAAAAGAGCCTGAACGAGTGACCATAACCGGTGAAACCATAACAGTTACCCTGGGTAGATGTCTTTACATATATAAACCCTGTAGGTACTGCTGTAGTCTTTACGCTTTACCAATCGTATCTTTCCCTTACTCTACTCTCTCATCGCTCTCAAGTCTTTGTCCACTTGTCTGCAACCTGAGTCTTTATAGATTAAGGTCGTAACAAATGCTCTTCTTTGGAATGGTACAAACTGCCTCTGGCCACTAAAAAATTCAAGGTCGAGGAACAGTAATCATCCAACACTTAGCCATAGATACAAATACAGGAACCGAAGAAGTCCGAAGGACTAAAATTTGGCCTGTATTTTACATAAACGGTATGAACATGTGGTTCATCTCTGTTGGACAACTTTTACGGTCCAGACTAAGATTAGAAGCCAATGTGAAGCATCTCACTTTTTGAGATAAAAATAATCATGCTGTACTTTCGGGTATCTCGGGACATTTTCCCAGTATTTCCGCTGTCCTTACTAGGATAATCAAGGAAATCTCCGAAGCCGGTGCTTACGCAACCATGAATGCTGATTATACAACCTGGCATTGTCGATTAGGACATCTGTCAGATCTCGTGTTGAGTAAATTCTCAAAAGAATCTTTAGGCATTCCACCTATTAGTATTCCATGAGATAAACCAGTTTGTAAAGGATGCGTTGAAGGTAAACTCACGCAAAAATCCTTTCCCACTTCAGAAAGCCGTGGAACACAAGTTCTTGAGTTAATCCATTCAGATCTATTCGAACTTCTGGTAATCTCTTATCATCGCCATAAATGGGTATTAACCATATTGGATGATTATTCTGGTATGGCATTCACCGTAATGATTACCCATGAAAGTGATGCACCTCAAGAAATGATCAAAATCATGATGTTGCTCACTAACTCCACTGATCAAAAGATCAAGAGACTGTGCACTAATCGAGAAGGAGAATACACCAATAGTACTCTACAAGAGTACTTGTCTACCAACGGCATTAAACATGAGCTTTCCGCCCCTAATGTTCACCAACAAAATGGGCACGCTGAAAGACTCAATAGAACGTTGCACGAGAAATCACAAGCCATGCACAAACATGCATGTCTTCCCAACTCATGGTGGGGATTCTCTATGACATATGCGGTCTATATTTACAACCACACGCCTTCACAATGACTGAAGTGGAAGACTCCATATGAATTATTCTATGGAACCAAAACGGACCTGATGAAGATCTGAGTGTTTGGCTGTGGTGCCTACATTTATCTTTCAAAAGAAATACGTACAAATAAGCTCTCCTCGTGATCTGAGCTTATGATATTTTTGGGATACCAAGGCCCAAATTATCAATTTATAAGACACCAAAACAGAAATGTAGTATTCATTTCTCCCACAGCCATTTTCGATGAAGCTTTCTTCCTGAAATGCAATAAATCGAAACCAGGTAACCTTGAAAGAAGATTGAGTAATACTCCGAGTCAAAGTAATTCCTTGGAATCAGAGAACTCCAGAAATGGAGGAGAAGTCGATTTTAATCTCGATCCCAATTCTCTTAATGGTCCCTCTACGGATCAATCACCTCTTAATAAAGCTCCACCGGCAGTACCGCCACATCCACCAATGCCGCCACAGCCGATGCCGCCATCACAGCAACAAAGAGCTCCATCACCACCTCTTCATAATGCAACTCCCGGCCTGTCTAACCAGCCTCTACGGCAGGAACGGCCAACATAGAGAAAACAGCATGACGTAACTCCACCTGATGATCTAGAACATAATGTTAGAAGATCTAAATGGGAAACTAAAGTACTGAACTGACCAGATAACATCTATGGAGATAAACACCCGTCGAAAGTTCTGAAAGACTACGAGAGACAACCTTTCTTGCTGGACTTCGAAGAAGGAATCCAGCAAAGGGTACCTCCAAGATCTGATAGACAAAATGCTCGTATACCTACCGATGACCAAGCTGATGAAGCATGTCGCGAAGAAATTCGCAGACACTTCGAAGAAGCTAGTCGACAAGCTGAGGAATACGAACAAGAGCATGGCTCTCAACTTCCATCCCAATTTGGCAATGCTCCAGTCCCTGGAGAAGCCACTATGGATGAAGTTCAAGTTCTAATCAGAGAAGGAGGAGTAAGGCTAAATAACTTTCTCTTCGAACTTGCAAATCAGATCCAAATGCTGGTCCAATTTAAGGACTTAACACAACTACCTGCAGCAACATGAAAGAAATGGATTGATGCTTGTTTGGAGGAATTAGAAGCTTTACAGAAACGTGGTGTCTATGAATTAGTAGATCTCCTGAAAGGTCAAAGAACTATTAAAAATAGATGGGTCTTTAATGAGAAAAGCGATGGCCGCCTTCGCGCCGACTAGTCGCAAAAGGATTCTCTCAAATTGAAGGAATTGACTATAACAAGCTTTTTTCTCCAGTAGTCCACTATGAAACTGCCCGTCTCCTTCTAGGTGTTGCCCCTTGAAGATTGGGATATGTTTAGTGTTGACATAAAAACTGCCTATCTATATGGCAAACTGGATGAAGAAATCTATATGACACAACCTGAAGGATTCACAGCCACCAGCAAAGAAAATAAGGTCTGGAGATTACGCCGAGCATTGTATGGCCTTAAGCAAGCCGGATTAAGTTGGTGGAAACAATTAACTGCCAGCATGACCGAAATCGGTTTTGTCTGATGTAAATCCGATGCAGGTGTATACTATTACCGTCATCCAAAGACACATGAACTTGTCATTGCGCTTGTCTATGTTGATGATATAGCTTTTATGGGAAAGAAAAACTCCCAGCTCCTCAAAGAATTGAAGCTAAAGTTTTCAACCAAATGGGAATGCCGTGATCAAGGTGTTATGACAGAATTTCTCGGTATGCAAATATCTCGAGATCGTCAGAACAAGAAAATCTTCTTGCATCAGCAGAAGTACCTCCAAAAGGTCCTTGATCGATTCGGTATCAAATCCGGATCTGAAGAAACACCGTTACCAAAAGGATACATGTTCAAAACTTCCGATAAAGTACCAAACAATGGATTCAGAACAAAGTACCAACAGTTGGTCGGATCATTGATGTACCTCATGATCGGATCATGACCAGATATTGCATTTGCTGTTGTAAAATTATCACAACACATGGTGACTCCAAATAAAGAGCACTATACTGCCGGCATGCATCTTCTTCGGTACCTTAATGGCACTAAAAATATGGTTCTTGAGTTTGATGGTAACTCGAATCAAGGTGTCATAGCCTATTCCGATTCGATTGGGCTTCTGATTCAGAAGACCGGAAATCTATTACCGGCAATTTGTTACAATCGCTAAGGAACTATTTCCTGGCTGAGTCGTAAACAAAAACAGTTGCACTTTCATCGACGGAAGCCGAATATATGGCTATCTCTGATTGTTCGCGACAATTAGTTTGGGTCTCCCAACTCCTACCGAGATTGGTTTTGAGATACAAACTCCAATGCTCTATGGAGACAATATGGGCAGTCTATTCTGGTCACTTCTGAAGTTCAGGAGAAACGATCAAGCATATCGACATTCGCTTCCATTATATCCGAGAGCTCCTAGAACAGAAGCAAATCAATCTTGATTGGATTGATGGATCAAAAATCCTGCTGACGTTTTAACCAAAAATCTAGAAAAAGTGAAATTCTCTCTTTTCTGCTCTATGCTTAATCTAAAGCAACAGTGAGTCCACTCAAGGAGGAGTGTTGAAATGAATACCTTGAGTCTTACACTCGGTATGACGTATGAATAACTCCTGTTTCAAATACATGCATTATACACATTATAACTGTGCTTCCATGCATTATACACATGTAGACTACGCCCGCAGGGCACTATGATTTCATAAGTTGTTTTAGCTATACCTTAAACCCTATCCTGTAGTAGTATATAAGAACTCTGTAGTCTACCAATAATATTAAGTTTCCAAGTCTCTATTCTTCTCACTCTCAGCCTAATCAGCTACTCGCACTACTATCTACTTGCTCAAAGCTTACCTGCTTGCAGTTCAAGATATACAATGTAAGTCTTCCCATACTGCGCTGCTGCTTATAGCAGCATTCTCTTCAACACCTCTCACTCTATTGACTTCAAATGGAAGAGTAGAATGCTTTTCATGGCTACCATTCATTCCAACAACTCTGCTGAGCTAAATGGCTCAACTCTGATTTCTGAGGCTGCTTTCTCTGTCTCTACCCTCCCGGTTGACCTCTTGCTATGGCACTGCCACTTTATTCATCACAATTATGCTGATGTGAAGACTATGATCTCTAAGGACCTTGTCACTGGCCTCAAACTCGAGTCTAACTTATCTCCTGACTATATCTGTGAGCCGTGTCTAGCTGGCAAGATGCATTCCCTCCCTTCCCTTTTATCTCTCAATCACAATCACTCTCTCTCGAGCTGGTGCATTCAGGCCTTCACAGACTGCTTCCAGTCAGTTCACACTCAGGCTACAAGTACTGGATCACACTTATTGATGATGCGACCCATTTCCGGGCTGTCTATTTGCTTAAAGCTAAGTCAGAGGCTCTTGAAGCATTCAAAGTCTACAAATCTTGGGCCGAGAATCAACTCGGAGTCAAGATTCAGGCACTACAGGATGACAAGGGTGGTGAATACATGTCTAAGGCATTTCTAAGCTTTACTGAGCTTTCTGGCATCGAGAGGAGGCATTCTACTCGAAATCAGCCTCAGCAGAATGGTCTTGCTGAAAGGGCTAATAGGATTATGGGTGAGAGAATCACTGCTATGCTCTCAGAGTCTCAGCTGCCTGGTTCTTTCTGGGGTGAATGTATCTCTTCTATGGTCCATGTCTGGAATATGCTTCCTACTGCTTCGCTCTCAGGCTCTACTCCCTTCCAAGCTTTCTATAAGCAAAAACCTGATGTCTCTCATCTCTGGGTATGGGGCTGCACTGCCTATGTTCATGTACAATGGGATAAGCAAAATTCTCTCCAATCTCACTATGAGAAATGTGTCTTTATTGGCTATCCCACAGGCTACAAAGGCTGGAAATTCTATAACCCAGTCACTAAGCGAACTGTGATCTCGGAGAGAGCTGATTTTGATGAGAGATACTTTCTGGAAACTTCTAGAGCCCAACTCAAGGCTGTTTTTTTTTTGTTTTGTTTAAATTCAAATTTATTTCGCGGTGCCCAATAGCAGACTGTGTTGTCTCATCTACAGGGCTGGAGGCCCTGTATCAGCAATTTATGACTAGTACAAGATAACTAATAAAAGAGACAATACCATGTTCTACAAGTACATACTACCCTCTCCACCTACCAATACTTGGGCCCATACTCGCCCTTCTCTCACCCAATATTCTTCTTCCTCTCTCATGCATCCTGGAGCATCCTCTTACCCCAGTCGTGATCGAACCGGTTTACCCAGAAGAGACAAATTCTATCCTCAGCTGAGTGGTCATGCTTCCTTATTAATGCAGAGGTGCAATTGACGCAGTTGGTCAGAAGGGGAGATTTCATGTTCGTGACAGAAAGTTGATGATTAGCCGCAGAGCACAGCCCACTGCAGGTAGCACAGCATATGCCTTTAAACTGACAGGCCTTTGAGCTGTGACCCTACCTCAAGCAGTGATTGCATTGAGGAGAACCAGTGTGGGGATGGGTGCCCCAGATCTGGCAATTGATGCTGTTGATCAGTATGTATTTTGACACAAACTCCTTGGTGATGTGGCCTGAGATTGAGTTGTGAAGGTCGACCCATGCGGTGCATGAGTCGGAGTGGGACAATGTCTGCATGAAGTGAACTGCATGTTTGAGGGAGGTGCTCAGCTTAGCACTGATGGGGGAAGCAACGAGTGCCTTGTGAAAGGCATCGCATTGAGTCTTGAGCCAGGCCACAGAAGCAGCCAGGATGTGGAGTACATCAATCACTTTTATGAATGATGTGGAGGTGACAGGCTCGCTCTTGATGGTGGGACCGTTGGGATTGGAGAATATGCACCTCACATGTTTGAGCATGAAGGCAGTCTCTGTAACGCTAGGAATGCGTGATGTGGCCAAGAAGATGCCAGAGGTGACATTATGGGCTGATTCAATGGCCAGACCCTCAAGCTTGAAGTCGAACCGGATGCGATTGTTGATGTCATTGATGACATCAGAGGTGAAAGATGCTGAGGAGACCTCCAACGCGAGGCCATTCCTTCATTTGCTGGCCTACCAATCTCTACTTCAGAGCCTTCTTCAGGTGAATTTTCATCACATCTGGGACTGCCTCCTCTTCAAGATGAAGGGGGTGATGCTAGCTCCCTTTCTGCTCCTCCAGAACCTTAGACTCCGGTCGCTTTGTCTGTTCCTCTTAAAGAAAAGCCATTTCCAACTCTATCTCCACCTCCTCTCCCAGTCACACCTCCTCGGCAGTCTCCTCAACCACTCCCAGTCACTCCTCCCACTGCTGGAGCGCCTCCTGAGCCCTCTTGAGCCCCTAGATGTACAGGGCGAGTTCGGAAGCCTCCTGGTCAGTGGTGGAAAGTCAAACAGCCTGACTTGTCTCCAGCTGATGCTGATAATGACGAAGCTGCTCTACTGGTTGATAGTGAGTTTTGTGAAGTCGAGTTTGCTGGTGCTGTCTTGGGTGCAGATCCCCAGACTTATAGACTAGCTATGCAGTCCCCTGACTCAGAATGCTGGACAGATGCTTGTAATGCTGAGATGTTTAATCTCGAGGCTAACAGGACTTGGGAGCTCATTGAACTGCCTCTAGGCAAGAAGGTAGTCAACTCTGGCTGGGTATTCAAGGTGAAAAAGCTTGCTGATAGCTCAATTGAGTGCTACTGAGCTCATCTTGTTGCCAAGGGCTATTTCCAATGTCCTGGTTTCAATTTCACTGAGGTCTTTGCACCCACATTTCGTCCTGCCTCCCTGCGCCTCATTATTGCTCTTGCAGCAAGAAAAGACTACAAAATGTATTCTGTTGACATCTCTTCTGCCTTCACTTATGGAGAACTCGAAGAAGAGATTTACATGAGACAACCAGAAGGCTATCACATTGGTAGTCCTAACATAGTGTTTTGGCTGTGAAAATCGCTCTATGGCCTCAAGCAGGCTGCCAGACAGTGGAATAAGAAACTCTGGGGTGTTCTTGAAGGCATTGGCTACTCTAGGCTTCGCTCTGACAGCTCCATCTACATCTATTCCAAAGGTGACACTAAGGTCATTGTGCCAGTTTTCATTGATGACATTACTCTTGTCTCGAAAAGTGACACTGCCATGGCTTTGGCAGTCTCTGAGCTTTCCAAACACTTCAAACTCCGTGATCTTGGGTCTACCACACTTCTGCTAGGCATTCAGGTGAAGCAGGATCACTCTAATCATACTATCTCCCTCTGCAGGAGCACTACATCAAGGAGCTCCTAGAATGCTTCAATATGGATGATGCTAATCCTCTATCTACTCTACTTGCTCCTGGATCTGAACTCTCTATTAAGATAGAAAAGTGACCATACCAGGGTTTGAACCTGAGACCAACTCATTTGTACTAGGAAGCTCTAACCACTGAGCTATATGATCTTGGTATGTGAAAGCTAGGATATTATATAGATATATCCTAGGCCTAGAGTTGGAACTCATGACTGAGAGCCTACTGCAGGGTCTGAGGCACTATACAGTTTATGTGAGAACTCAGAGCTCCAAACTATCAGGTGACTTGTCCTGTCATCACCTAACACTCTCTGACATTGTCCCCTCACTCGAGGATCAAGCTGAGATGAAGGCAATTCCCTACCTTTCTGCTGTAGGTGCCCTTCAGTATCTTGCCACCATGACTCATCCTGACATTGCCTATGCTGTCTCCTATCTCAGGAGGTTCAACTCGAACCCAGCTCCAGCTCACTGGCTTGCAGTCAAACACTTGCTTCACTATCTCATTGGCACCATGCACTACAAGCTAGTCTATCGAGCTAGTAACTCTGGAAAACTCTTTACTACCTACTCCGATGCCTCTCACAGTGCTTGCAAGACTACAGGTCGAGCTACAGGTGGTTATGTGACTCTAGCCTCAGGTGCTGCTGTTGGCTGGTCTTCGAAGCAGCAGCTATTTGTGACTCTCTCGAGTACCGAGGCTGAGTTTGTTGCTGCAGTTGAAGCTGGCAAGGAGATCAAGTGGACTAGGAATATCCTGAGTGAGTTTAGCTTTCCCCTGATGCTTCCTTCAACTCTCTATGTTAATAACAAGTCAGGAATCAGTGTAGCCAAGAACCCCGAGCATCATGGACACATGAAACACCTAGACCTCCACTTTTACTGGCTGTGAGAGGCTGTGGAAGAAGGACTCATTAATCCTTTGTATGTCTCAACTCATGAGCAAGTGGCCGATATCTTAACCAAGGCTGTTGCAAAGAAGGTAGTTGAGTTTGTTGAAACACGTTGAGTTAATCTCTGTGTCATTAATTGACTGATCACTGTTTCACATTATGTGTTATCTTATATGATTTACTAGAACATTCTATGCATAGCTAGTCATATCTTCTTTCTATTTCCTCACATGGACCATTATTATTAGTATATATACTCTATGTATTCCATCATTATAATCATACAAGTTTCTACTCTCTTCCGCTTCTACTAAGCTCTCTATCAGCTACCTCCACTATCAACCACTATCTGTTATAGTTACTGATTATGTAAGTCTCCACACTATACTGCATTGTATAGATCTGCTCCGGGCTCTGTGTTAGGAAGTTCCGTTCAATAGGTTATAGACCCTGGTTAGCGTCTTTAGAACTCACTCTTACCAGCTGATGTTCTGGGCATCAGTGAGCTATGGCTCTACCCATGAGCTTCAGCTTCCGATGTTGTCTTTCTCAGTTAGATGGCAATGCACAGTTGAGACAAGGTTTCCCTGCAGATGCTCCTACTGGCTATGGCAGTCAACTGTCATTCAAAAAATGCCTTGAGGGAGGTCTGTTCAAACTCCGATGTTCCCGCCCACAGATTCTCTGCATTTATGTAGGATGCCAACTTGATCGAGGTTTCCTGAGAGAAGGAGCATTAATTGGGTTGATTGGAACCCATATGATGATGGCTTACCAGATTTGCTAGATCCAGAATCTGATTACATTGTTTTGACAGGTCTCTCAATAAAGGGTTCATAGGCAAAGTCTTGCCCCTCACTGGCGTTAAGGACTGGGACACTTGGTCCTGCTGAGTTGAGAACATGTTGAAGCTAGCCATTGTCCAAGGCATGGCCTTATCCACTTGGGAAATGAGTGGTCATCCCACTCTCCCTGTGGCTAGCACAGATGCTACAGAGCTCACCGCAAGGAGGATTCTTTCAGCTCGAGCCTCGGCCATTATTGAAACACATCTTCCAGACTCTATGCTTCATCAAGCTGCTGTGCAGACTGATGCACATGCTCTGTGGACTTATTTGCAAACTCAATATGGTCAAAAAGATCTGACTTTTGCCTATGAACATTTTCTTGTTGCTTCACACTTCCGAATTCTTGACTCCGCTGATTTATCATCAGTGATGGCAACTTTATATGTGATATTTGCAGACATAGAGAGCACCGGTACAATGATCCATGAAGCAATCCACACTACAATGCTTCTTAATTCACTCCCTTCCAGGTTCGAGCATGTTGCTTCAAACATTCTAGCTGAAAAGAGGTCGATCGCCAATCTCAAGTGGGAGGATACTCATGCCTGCATCATCATGGCTTGGCGCAACCCCCACACTGTTGCTAATGCTGCATGTTTCTGCCAGCAGAACCAGCAAAAACCCAAATGGCAGGACAATAAGAAGTCTGGTCAAGGCCAAGGCTCCAGCCAAGGTCAGGGTAAAATTTCCGGTTCTGGTCAAAGCCAGAACAAGCAACAGCAAAAAAAAGAAGGTGAAACCAAAGAAGAGAAGAAGAAGAAGTGAACTCGTTCCCACAAAAAGAAACAGGGAAATGAGGTGGCAGCTGAGGTTTCAACCTCTGGCTTTAAGGAAATCACAGACGGAAGTCCAGATTATTCCGCTTCTCCAGCAATCGCTTCTATGGCTTGGATTGATCCATCCTCAACACGTGCAAAAATTGATGAAATGAAAAGCAGGTTCGTACCACTCCCTTCTCCATCAGATCCAAGATTGAGTTGAAATAGATTGACACCTATGTTGGGCAATCATTCTATTTTGGGTGAGGAAATTTTTCTGTTCTCCAATGGAAATCTTATTGATCTTTCCCCTCCGGATACTGACATTGATTGCTGGGCTCTGCCTCACATGCATCCCACTTTACGCGATCTCCTTCTGGATGAATCCAATGTTGATTCTGATCCATCAGATTCCAGTAAGGTCTCTGACCCCCCATAAACATCCATCTTGTCACCACTCCCCCACACCCTACGAAAGGGCTCCCTTTGGGATCAGTGTCTTAATGCAGTGACTGTTACAGCCCCTCCAATTGAGGAAGGGGCCGGTCAAGTAGGTGGTAGCAGCCCGGCTGTTGTTTTGCTGGCTAAAGTGAAGGAAAAAGAAGTCATGAAGATGGACATTGATAAAGCAGATGAAGTATCGCTAGGTGATGAGGATGGAGATTTCGAATATGAGTATGATGCGGAGTGTGAACTGGACAGCTTTGCATATGTCCATCGCTCTTCTTCCATTACTCAAATTAACATGTGGATACAGGTCGGTGATGAATCAGCAGACCAAGGACTGGCTGAACGTGCCAATCTCTGAGGAAGATCAGGCCATTCTTCACGGCTTCGATTAGGATCATCGAGTACATCACCTGTATTACATAATTCTTTCACAAATGAGACTACTTCCCTATCCTCTTTGCTTGATCGAATGAACCCACTGTGTGAAATTCTCCATGCCTGTCATTCAAATTGTCTGGGTTGTCACACCCGTAAAAATCTGGAAAAACATAGTTGGTTGCTCGACAGTAGCGCTTTGGCACACTTTATGCCAAACCTTGATGATTTTGCTCATATTCAAAGGGAAAATTTTGGTATTGTACATACAGCAAATAAACAAGCCTCACTCCAAATCCAGGGTCGAGGGCATGTCTTAATCGAGCATACCGTAAAAGATATATCCATGGGAAAAGAATTTAAATCAGTATTCAAGATCTGGCTCATGTTCTATGTTACCGGCATGAATCATAGACTTTTGTCAACTGCTCAGTTGATGAAGTCTGGTCTAAAATTAGAGGCTACAAAAGATGGATCTACCTTCAGAAATAAAGAAGGTTAAGTGGTTCTTAGTGCCCGTCTGGAGAATGTCTTCAGCGGAATGTACATTGCTGAGTGCACCTTTTTAAAACACTCCAAAACAGAACCATACATACTCAATGCAGATGGAATACTCTGCATCTCTGACTACGTCACTTGGCATTGTCGATTAAGTCATCTATCTGATAATGTGTTGAGGAAATTCTTCGAGGAAATGCAAGGAGTACCAAAGATCAGTATTCCACAACAGAAACCGGTTTGTGATGGTTGCGTTCAAGGAAAACTCATGCAGCAATTATTTCCACTTTTAGACAAATGTGCTTTTTCAGTGCTCAAACTAGTTCATTCTGATCTATTCGAGCTTCCAATCCTCTCCTATCACAAATATAAATGGGTGATGACTTTGCTTGATGACTATTCTGGTCTTGCTCAGATTGTCATGCTATCAAAGAAAAGTGATGCCATGCAACAATTGATTAACATCCTGAAGCAATCGGCTACTCAGTCTGGTCGTCAGATCAAATGAATGCATACAGATTGAGGAGGAGAATATGTTAATAGCACACTATCGACATATCTGAAGTTGCAAGGCATTGTGCACAAACTTTCAGCACTAAATACGCATCAACAAAATGGACGAGCTGAGAGATTAAATCAGACACTCCATGAGAAATCTCAAGCACTTTGCTTCCAAGCTTGTCTTTCTGACAGCTGGTGGGAATTTTCTATGGAATATGCAGTACATTTATATAACCACACACCAATGCAATACCTAAAGTGGAAGACGCCGTTTGAATTTTATCACGGGTCTAAACCAGAGATGACCAAAATCCGAACATTCAGCAGTGGTGCATACATGTACCTTCCTGATGAGATACACAAAGATATGCTATCTCCACAATCTGAATTGATGATCTTCCTCGGCTCTGCTGGTGGTAAGAACTTCAAATTCATGAGACACTTATCTGGAAATGTGATTTTTGTGTCTCCCACAGCCATGTTTGATGAAGGATATTTCTCTAAGTGTCCATCATCAATACCAAATGACAAGATCCATCGTGAAAAAGTGGAAGCACCATGGCCGCCACTACCACGAAATGAAAATAACGATGAAGACTTGCCTTCTGTACCTTTAGGTTTCCCTGAAGTACCCTGCAGAGCTCCGGCTCCACCACAAGGTGCTAGACCTTGTTTGCCTTCACCAGCTAACAGGTTACCTACTCCCAGAGTATAGAGAAGGATTACAATCTGATCTGCATCTCCTTCTCTACCCAGGACTCCTTCACTGGAATATCCTGAATCGAGGCCACATCAACCTTTGCCTCTGTGCATGCCTTATGGCCTCGAGCTGCGACCGTTTGACTTTAATCTCCCAAGACGTTCCATAAGGGACAGATGCCCACCCCTCCAGGAGGGTAATATCTATGGTGATCGATCTGATTCCATAGAAGATCTTTGTCGAGATTATGAGTGGTTATTGCATCGCTTTCATGAACTTGACTCCATATCTCACTCTCCCGATGAAATTGAAATCAGGAGGAGAGATAACATGGCAGATGATGAGGTTTTACCTCCACTTGAGCACCATGTGTGCAATAGCATACCTAACCATGTACGAAGAATTAGGTCTTGGGATCGACCAATGCCTCAATGGAGAACTCCAACTCCCGGTCTGCAACTCAGGCCTTCTCATCAAGAACCACCGGCACCACCTTTATGACAGCCAACTCCAATTAAGGAGGAGAGTCCAGACTCAGGTATCGAAGATCTCTATCAAGATATCGTTGATGGTCTGTGTACTCAAGAAATGGTTTGAGAAGGAGGAGT
Source organism: Agaricus sinodeliciosus (assembly GCA_022315185.1). Lineage (NCBI taxonomy): Eukaryota > Fungi > Basidiomycota > Agaricomycetes > Agaricales > Agaricaceae > Agaricus > Agaricus sinodeliciosus. Next base: position 102,124 of record JAHTMV010000003.1, on the reverse strand, counting down.
AGATTTAAATCACTTCCTCTTTGAGATCGCGAAAGCAATCAACACACCAACCCAATTTAAGGATTTACAACAATTGCCCACTAAAGATAAACAGCGATGGCTTGATGCGTACTTAGAGGAACTAAAGGCACTAAAGAAATGTGGTGTTTATGAGTTAGTAGATCTCCCGAAAGGTCGAAGAGCCATTAAAAATTGCTGGGTTTTTAACCAAAAGGGAGATGGTCACCTATGGGCATGTCTTGTTGCAAAAGAATTTTCTCAAGTTGAAGGCATTGACTTTGATGAACTATTCTCTCCAGTAGTTCGATATGAAATAGCTCGATTACTTTCAGTGTTGCCACTCTCGAAGATTGGGATATGTTTAGTGTCAATGTGAAGACTGCATATCTCTACAGAAAACTAGATGAGGAAATTTACATGCAATAACCTGAAGGTTTTAAAATCCCTGGCATAGAGGTAAAGTCTAGAGACTCAAGCAAGCATTATACAGCCTTAAGCAAGCTAGACTTAGCTGGTGGAAAGAACTCACTGCAAGTATGACTGAGATCAGCTTTGTCCGATGTAAGTCTGACGCTGGAGTCTATTATTAACGACACCCCAAAACATGTGAACTCGTAGTAGCTGTTGTTTATGTAGATGATGTCAGTTTCATGGAAAAGAAAGACTCCCCACTCCTCAAAGAGTTGAAGTGAAAGTTCTCAAACAAATGGGGTTGTCGCAATCAAGGTGTATTGACTGAATTCCTTGGAATGGAAGTCTCCTGTGATCAATCAAATAAGAGAATCTTTGTTCAACAACACAAGTACCTTCAAACAGTACTTGACCGATTCCATGTGTCAACCAGATCGGAAGATACTCCATTGCCGAAAGGCTTCATTTTTAATTCGAACAACAAAGTACCTGATTCCAAATTCAGGCAGAAATATCAACAACTAGTTGGATCATTGATGTATCTTATGATTGGTCTAGACCTGACATCACTTATGCAGTTGTCAAACTCTCTCAACAAATGGTCAAACCAACAAAAGAACATTACTTTACTGGTATACATTTGCTTCATTATCTTAATGGATCAAAGCATGGTTCTTGAATTCCATGGTGACTCAAACCAAGCAATTGTTGCTTATTCTGATTCTGATTGGGCTTCCAGTGAAGATCACAAATCTATAACTGGAAATTATTGTACACTTGCAAGTGGACCTGTGTCTTGGTTAAGCTGCAAACAAAAGATGATTGCTCTCTGGTCAACAGAAGCCAAGTATATGGCTCTCTCCAATTGTAGCTGTCAATTAATTTGGATGTCCCAGCTTCTTCATGAAATTGGTTTTGATATTCCTTCCTCTCTCTTTTATAGAGATAATGTTGGGAGTCTCTTTTGGGCTTCTAATAAAGTTCAGGAAAAATGCTCGAAGCATATTGATATCTGCTATTATTATCTTCGGGAAGTGATTGAACAAAAGCGAATTGTTGTTGATTGGATTGATGGATCCGACAACCCCGCAGACATTTTCACAAAAAACCTGGACAAAATTAAGTATCAAAAATATGTTCCTATGCTTGGACTTTAGGAACGGTGATTTGCTCAAGGAGGAGTGTTGAAACATGTTGAGTTAATCTCTGTGTCATTAATTGACTGATCACTGTTTCACATTATGTGTCATCCTATATGATTTACTAGAACATTCTATGCATAGCTAGTTATATATTCTTTCTATTTCCTCGCATGGACCATTATTATTAGTATATATACTCCATGTATTCCATCACTATAATCATACCAGTTTTTACTCTCTTCTGCTTCTACTAAGCTCTTCATCAGCCACCTCCGCTATCAAGCACTATCTGTTATAGTTACTGATTATGTAAGTCTCCACACTATACTGCATTGTATAGATCTGCTCCAGGCTCCTTGTTAGAAAGTCCCATTCAACAGAGTTTGCTGTTCCTCTGTTGGGACTTGAGTAGACTGGCTGGATCAAGGGGGTGTGTTAGAGTGAGCCAACAGTCTACAGTTGGTAGTTGGTGGACTTAGAGATTGCGGATGATGTAGTCACATGTTCTGCTTAGTCAGTAATGGTTGAACTTGCCTGTGGATGCTTTAGGAGCCTTTAGCTTCTTACCATTGTCCACAGGTGAGTACAGAGTTTGTAGAACTCAATACAGCTTCTTACCATTGTCTACAGCATTGCTGGTGCAATACTAGTCCATTTTGCTTGTTTTTAGGATTATTAGAATCACCACTATGACCTACACATTCTACGTTCAATATGTACGTACCACGGACACTCATTCAGAATATGATCCCTTGTCTGAGGTGCATTCCTACACCTGTGGCAATCCAAAGGTTCCACATTCTTCAAGAACCATTTCTGGTCAGCGAAATCGAAACCAGGATGCTGGGAATAGCCCTTGGCAACAAGATGAGCCTGGTAGCACTCAATAGAGCCATTGGCCAGCCGTTTCACTTTAAACATCCATCCAAAGTTGACTACCTTCTTGCCTGGAGGCAGTTCAATGAGCTCCCAAGTCCTGTTAGCCTCGAGATTGAACATCTCAGTATTACAAGCATCTTTCCAGCATTCTGAGTCAGGAGACTTCATAGCTAGTCTATAAGTCTGGAGATCTGCACCCGAGACAGCACCAGCAAACTCGACTTCACAGAACTCACTGTCAACCAGTAGAGCAGCTTTGTCATCATCATCAGCATCAGCTGGAGACAACATTCCTTCTTGACCTTTAACCACCACCTTCCCGATTGGGACAATGGTGTGAAATAGCATTTTAGTAGGAATACATTGCTTTCTATCAGGATAATGCTTGGTAACTCATGACCCCGATGTACACTATGTTGACCACACACTGACCTGAACCATTTCAATGAAGTGAGGCAATATGAGCACCATCACCTATGGAGAGTATTCGATCCATCTCCTCAAAAGCTTCTACAAAGTCACGCTTCAAAGTATTAAGATAGAAAAGTGACCATACCAGAGTTTGAACCTGGACCATCCTATTTGTACTAGAAAGCTCTAACCACTGAGCTATATGATCTTGGTATGTAGAAGCTAAGATATTATATAGATATATGTTAGAATACGAGTGAGAGTCGATAGATGTCGAGCTCAGTCAGTGGAAGCTAAAAGGTTCCAGTAGATGTTGTTAAACTACTAGTATTGAGATCTAACTCAACAAGAAACAACTTGTCGAGTCTAGATACTTATACTACTACAGAACAATCTAATATCAAAGAAGTAATGGCTATGACATATGTATGATGTAATGCATGACGACAAAATGACATCATTGATGCTGTTATATGGAAACTGATAGAACAACTATTAATAGTCCAAATTGATCTGAGGATTTACCACTGCTAACAATATATCCTAGGCCTAGGGTTGAAACTCATGACTGAGAGCCTACTGCAGGGGCTGAGGCACTATACAGTTTATGTGAGAACTCAGAGCTCCAAACTGTCAGGTGACTTGTCCTGTCATCACCTAACACAAAGTGCTCAAGAAGTCATTCATAGGGAGTGCCTGAAGGGTACTTAGGAGAAAGTCAAGGCTCGGAGAAGAGCCAAAGGAGAGATTGGACTGGGCTGAAGAAGTCGAGTTCTCACAGAAGATGCAGGATGGCATCGACAGTAGCAATACTGGTCACATGATTCCCATCTCAGAACCCATCATCCACAATTCCCAGACTATCCCCCACTCTAAGGAATTGCCTGCCTTCTCAGAAGACCCCGCTAGCGACAACAGTGGTAATGATAGCAAAGATGAGCTCAACCTCAAACTGGCCACATGGCTGCAACAGGAAACTATGCAGGCAACGTGTGGTACCATCACCCCACTCAACCTCATGTCCAATCTTCCAGATTTGGACAAGACTCCTACCATGCCTCACACACTTTGAATAACTGAGGCAGAATTTTACAAGCTTAAGGCAAAGGAAGAGATGGCAGTGCGAGCTGCTGATCCATTCCAAATCGGAGAGCCTATCAATGAAGCTCAATTTAATGCCCAGATTAGTCAGAGTAAAGAGGTGATGGGCGAGATAATAGATGAGGAGGTGAGGGAAAGTTCTCTGGCATTGGTTGAAGAGATGTGGGAGATCTTGGAAGAACAAGTAGATGAAGTCAAAAATTTGTTCAATGAACTCGGGGGGATTTTCGGTAGGTGTAGCCCCCATATGATCACTAATCCAGAAGTTATTGCCAAGTTCAGCAAAAACTTTTTAGAGAAATTCATGATATCAGACTGGGTGCATGTTCCAGTCGATGGATGTTCAACTGCCACGGTGGTAAGAGAGATGATCTTACCATGCAAAAAAGCTACAAAGGAAAATGCGATGGAAGTTGACTCTCAAGTCACACCCATTGACAAGAAAGGCAAGAGCAAAGCACTAGCTCAATTTGAAGAACTTGTACCAAAGGTCAGTATTCCTATAAAAGTGAGTGGTATTCCCAAACCCCTCCCCAAACCTGTTCTGAGAGCCAACCAGGCCTTGATGCCATGTGATGCCAATCAGGTGTGCACGAAGTCACAGAGAGATGCCCAGTCTTCTGTGAATAATGAGATATGAACAGGAGTAACACCCCACTTTCCCATGTTCAGTTCCTGCTGGCAAATGGGAATAGATGCAATTGGGAGTAATGCCCTGGCTATCAGTGCAGTTCCTGCTGCCAGTAGTAAATTAGATGCTAGCAGGAGTAATGCCCTATACAATCTGCTTAAGAGCAGTAATGTTGCCCAACCCCAGGGAGGTAAAGGGATGGCAACTGTTACAGCAACTCAGGGCAAACACCCTCCCCCACCTATCCCCTTCCATTCTCCATCTGAATAAGGTAAGGGCAAAGTTATTAATGAGATGAATGTTCATCTCACCTATGTATGCTATCAAATCTGCATACAGACTGGGCGACTATTCAAAAATGTCATTCATTTCAATCTAAATCGAGTTCCGACCCAACTGGAATTCAATCGGGTCAAGGAGTGCCTGTTTAAGGTGCTCAAGAAAGATGTCTCTGAAGGGAAAAACCCCTTCACCCCACAATCAATTGCCCATCAAATAATGCATTCTATATCACACCTCCCGATAGCTGTTCCATTTTGGGCAAGACTCCCTTCTGACAAAGACTACAATTATATTTTCCCTGTTCAGACTATTCACCAACCTCTCCCATTACCATTGACCTCTTAATGCTCTTGTGGGCAACAGTATCAGCCAAATAATAGCAGTCACATAAAAAACTGCATTATTTATACTCTTACCAAGTCTATTTCAGGACAAATACAGCTACAAAGCTATCAGTCATTGTGTTATTAAGCTATCAGTCCTGACTGTGGTGATCTAGGAATATTTAATCTCAACAATCATGCTTTATTCACGCATGATGTTCTTGAAGAGTATACTGCTGCTTATACTTCTTCTGAAACACCTGCTTGGGCCAAGACTGTTTCCAAAGAATATCAACACTATACAGTAACTCTGATTCTCCTTTTGTGGATGAAAAAGTATTTTGGGCAGCTTGGTTTGGCTATGCTAGGTTGCTTGATCTGGAAAATGATTTTCAATGCCCAGAATGTGGAATAGCTCCAGAAACAGTAATATGAGATGGAGTAACAGTGGGTTTCAATCAAAAACAGTTGGACTCATCTTTATATCCTCCTATCACAATTCATCAAAACTCTATTTCTCAGAACTGCACCTATTACTGTGATCAAACTTTTATCTCATCTTCAGAAACTAAAAAACTCATGTCATATGTTTTTTTCTGGTCCACTGAACAATGGATCTAACACAAATTTTCTGGAGAAAAGAGGAGGAGGTGATGAAGAAGTATCAAGTGATGATGAAGATATCAATGAGCAAACTAAAAAAACCAAAGACATGCTTTCAAGAACTATACAGATATCATTGCTACAGGATTCTCTTGAAAAAGAAGAATCAACATTATATTTTTTCTTCAAGAAATACTGTTTCTCATCTGTTTTACTGCTCAGAAAATGTCCTACAGAAGTTATAGCTTTTTTTAAACAAGTAAGTTGATCAAATAATTAATTTCTACTTAAACTTGGAAAGATCTAGATAGCTAGTTCTGACTCAATTCTTCAAGTTCTCAATATGCCAGCATTGATACAACTCAAAATGTTTTTGGCCTCTCCTTCCCAATCAACTCTGAACTATTTGGCTTGCATTCCATGTTTATATTGGATGTTAAAGATGGAAAGGCTGTCTAATCCATCCAGTTGGAATTCCTGTACACTGGGAGTTTGTACATGGCTAGTTTATAAAACTGAGAATGTTCTAAATCATATAATTACATATGAATCACCTCTTTTTGATATATCTGCCCAAATGTTGATAGTGGATAGAAAAAGGTATTTTGACTTAACTTATACATATAAAATATACTAATAAGCTTGTTATTTTAGAGTGAAACAAAATATAACATGCCTCAAATCAGACACAGGCCTATATATCCTAGACTCCAGTATGAAAATGAAAAAGAACCAAAAAATGAGGAGGAAAATGCAACAAGTATTATCATGAATATAGTCAAAATCAACTGACAGGAGGACATATGTGTGCCTGGTGTCCACATAGTATATGCTATGGATATCATTTTATTCCTTCTAGGGAAGGTTGAAATGATGTCTTTTCAGCTATGATTACTCGTTGGCCTACAGCACCAAAGTATGTCATTTATGACTTTGCTTGTCAACTGGGTCCCTATTGTAGGACCCGAGAACCAGAGTTCTTTGCTAACACTGTTTTTCTCATTGATAATTTCCACTCACAAGGCCATAGCAAATGTAGCAAGGCATTTTTCTTATCCACTTATGCTGAAAGTCAATCTTTGTTAGCTAGAGATAATTCTAGTGCTGCTGAATGTGGAAATGAAGGTTTTTCAAAAATATGAAAATTGATTAGATATATGGGTCAAGAGAGAGCTATTCTATACACAAGTGTTTTTTTTCATTATGGAACTGTAGTAAAATCCAGAAAATGATAAGATAGATATTGTATTTGATTTATTTCATTTTTGAATAAGAAAAAAAATAAAATATGGTTGAACATAGGTTTTGAAGTAAAAATATAGTTGAATATAAACTGAAAGAGCAAAAAGAAAAACTACAAAATGTCGTTAAATGACAAGCTAAAACCTTGAGTACCTTCAATTATCTTCCATTTCCCACTCCAGTATCCCCAAACTCTACCAGCAATAGTACTAGGCTGAGGATAAGCTGTAGTTACTAAAAACAAATTCTTTGGAAAAACAAAATGAAGCATAGTGCGACAGTTGGAGTTTTGGCAGTATAAAGACATAGGCTGCAAATCTAAAGATGTATTATAAGTATACAACAGAACTTAAAAAAATAAAAAAAGACATACCTTTATGAACATTTGGAATTCTTGAAAAAGGTTTTGGATTAGGAAAAACTAGATTCACTGACCAAGGTGAAACTGAGTGACAGTTTGGACAACTAGGAGGAGCTGGTTTTCTGCAAAGACTATAAAGAGAATTGACCCAGCTAAGATGACAAAACCCTTGATCACCTCTTCTACACATCAAAATACCATCAATTGATGCTCCAAGATTAAAATGGGACTCCAAAAGGTTTGGAAAGATAGATAGTGTTTGGTTTATATAAACCACCTTAACAAATTCAATAAGGAAAGTATAAACAGTCATAGGATGAAATCCTTTCTTCACAAAGGTAGTTGTAAGCCAGAATTTACTTTAAAATGTAAATTAGAAACAAACATATTTGACAAAAAAAGCAAAATACTTATTTTTGAACAAAGTTATGGATTTCGGCCAAGCTATCATCATTCCGGAAAGGGCTGTCACATAACAAGAAAAATAAACTAACATGTTGGTCTTGTTTGATCAATTGAAGAAGTGGCTTGCTAAAGAGAATAGTAAAGAACTGAAAAAAATATCATTAATATAAAGATGAAATTGAAAATTTAGATATTTCTTACATCTTTAGGACTATAGGATAATGGATTCTTTCCATCTTGACTCCAAAAATTGCCTTCTGGAGTAGAATGAGTTGTTATAAAAATCAAAAACTGTTTGAACCTTAATTTGCATTATTATCATCAAGTCACATTAAGTATATAGTTACTTACCGTTTTAGCTGAGGAAGAAGATTTTGAATTGCCAAATGTACAGCACTTATTTGAGCTTCATCATCCCAAGTACCCACTATTTCAACCAAAAAATGTTTGATCATACTCTCTGGAGTATTTAAAAAAATAAGTCTTGAGATGAAGATAAACCATATTTCCAACAGTGGTTTCAGAGTCAAGATCTTTGAGCTGAAAAGTGAGGATACAAAGGCTGTTGGGACAAATATCTGGAAAACGACTTCTAGAAACCAGAAATGACTGTAAAGTCACAGTCTTCTTGATATTACTAAATGGCTAAATAATTTTTATTGAGTAATCATTGTAATAGTATATTATAACTTACTTAGTAAGGAATAGGTGTCTTCTTTTCTTTGTTACGTTTCTTCCAGCAAAAGGTACAAGTAAAAGTTCCCAAATCTTGATTGGTTGGAATATCAAGGCAAGATTGACAAACAGCTCTTTCACATTCACAGCACATGAACAAGTCTCCACTATTCAGACAATTAGAACACTACTAAACTCATCTTTAGGTTAAAACTTTCAAAATATTTTAAAAGTATAACTCATATGATTTCCTTTGACATTTTCTGAAACAATGACTTCCATAGGATCATCGTCTTCTATTGGTAAGATATTTTTCATTGAATCTTTCAATGATATAAGTTTTGCAGGACCTCCATAACCAATACCAATTCCTGGTTTCCAACCTCTTTTTTTTGGAAATTCCTGCAAAAGGAAGAGCTAGTTGACCAGCTTTAGGATGGGCTTGATGAGCTGGGTTACGATGACCAGAAGGAGGAGGTGGTGGTGAAAGTAAAGGTGAAGGTGATTGCTGAGAATCATCATCAGGTTCTTCAATGTCAGAACTATCAGAAGAATCAATCAGCATAGGTTGAGTATGATGTAGTTTCCAGATATGAACTGGAGGAGATACTGTATTTCTTTCAAATTCTGGTAAAATTAGATTTATTATCTCATTGAGTATCTGATTCTACTCACCACCATCACTTTCAATATCACTTCCTTGAATGTCAGATTTTCCAATGGCTAATATTATATTAGATTGACTATTTTATTGAGTATTTGATAAAAAAACTTACCATCATTATCTGTTTGATCATTTCTCTCAATACCAGTTAGAGAATCTCTGTGCATGTCAACATTCTCTCCCTCTTCTCTCTCACTCTTTTCCTCAGCCTCAGCCTGGGCACTCTCTCTCTTTGCCTTCTCTCTCTCTTCACTCTCAATATTCTCTCTCTCTACTCTTTCCATATCTCTTTCAACATCTCTTTCAATTTCAACTTCTTCCTCTTCATCAACAACTTTATGAGATTTATGGGATTTATGGAATTTATAGGCTTTATGGAGTTTTCTGAGTTGTGGAGTCACTGAAGCCTGTTGGCCTTGAATAACATTGGCCAAAGAACTGGTAAAGGCATTCTGCCTTGTGATTGGACAATGAATCAAACCTCTGGAACCTCCAGTGGTTGCCATAAAGTTTGGTTGAACCACAGAGACAGGTTGAGAAACCATGGGTTCAGTATCAACAAATGGAGAGTCAAACTGTGAAATCTCAGAGTCTGGGGCAGGTGTAAGCTCAGAATTGTTGGACATGATGGGAGTCAACTCCGAAGTGTTGGACATGACAGTAAGAATGTTATGGTTTCACCGACTATGGTCACCTGCTCTGGCTCTTTTGTTTTTCCGCATTCTCACGCATGCCCGTTATACTTTTCTTTCATCTTTCCTTTCTAGTATCTTTCATCTCACGGTCACTCCACATTCTCAGGCCTGTCCATTATACTTTTCTTTCATCTTTCCTTTCTAGTATCTTTTGTCTCACTGTTACTCCACTCCCATATGCTTTACTCCATGTCTATACGTTCTGGCTCCACTTACTCCACTACCCCGAGTATTATGACTCAGTCCTGTTCTATACTTAGTTACCTTGGGTAGTTCTCTACGTATATAAACCTGTAGGTACTGCTGTATTCCTTACGCTTTACCAATCGTATCCTTCCCTTACTCTTCTCTCTTATCGCCCTCAAGTCTTTGTCACTTGTCTGCAACCTGAGTCTTTATAAGATTAAGGTCGTAACATTTGGTAAAGCGTCTACACCTCACCTTGCAGACAGCAGCCTAGCGAGCTTGCTGTAGTGGTAGTGCATACGGCAGATCTACCAACCGAACGGACGTAATTTTTTCGCGTCGAGGCTTTTTACAAGCGTAGTCATCAGGGCACGAGTTTATGCCAAGTAGCAGCCGACAAGGAAAGAAACGACTTGTCGAAGAAGAATTAGCCGCATATCACGACGGATTGTTGCGAGAGATCGAGTTACCGAGTAGCCCGACATCGAGACCGGAATCAGCACCACAATCAGACATCGACGAGGAAGTAGATCAAATGCGGACAGTTTTGCGGATATACACATCGACAACGAAGACCAATCAGAGACGAAGGAACCATCAGACATGTCGACCACAGAGAACCAAGTCAATTATCCCCGATCCCGGTTGGTTCGAGGGAAGCAGAGAGAGATTTGAGGACTGGTGGAGGAGCATTCAGCTGTTCATAAAGTTTAACGGGATCACCGACAATGATAGGATGATCATAGCGGCCATATCCAGGATGAGAGGAGGAGTAGCCGGAAGTTTTTCAGCACTCGTAGCGGACAAAGTCACCAACCCAGACGTAACATTCACGTGGAAGCAATTCGAGAAGCAGGCGAAGGAGTTGTTTATCGATGGAATGGACAAGGAGAAGAGCGAGATAGCTATCGAGACTATGACCAAGGAAGGAAACCCATCGTGGATTTCTTAGTCGAATTTACCTTGATGATGAACAAAGCGGGAACGGACGATCAACACGCCATCTTCTTGCTGAAGAAGAACGTCAAAAAGGAAACCATTTGCACCATTCTATCATTCCCACCCGACAAAGTCCCCACCACATTCAACGGATGGCTCGAAGTCATAAAAGCAGTAGGAATGGGAACAGAGACGATGAGTTTGTTCGACAAACACACCACAACAGGAGTCACTTATGGAGGAAGCGGTCAACCCATGGAATTAGGAAGGTTTGAATCCGCTAGAGTCCAAACCCTGAATAATCAGAGGAAGTGTTTCAATGTGGAAAGTTCGGACATTTTGCTAGAGAATGCAGGCAGCCGAAGAAGACCGTAACGTGTTACAATTGTAACAAACCAGGACACATCGCCAGGAATTGTAGGGCCGAAGAGAGCTAGGACTAGGGAAATGACCGAGGATAGTCCACAGGATGAAGAGATCCACCGAGAAGCAGGATTTTGCCGAAGGGTCCGATTGAGCGCGAAATCTCGACCCATAAATCGTAGAGTCTCTCCCCATGTAACAACAAATTCGAAATCCAAGTATGTTATTCCTTTCAAGAGAGACTCAACGCGCGAAATTCTGCTGGATGCAACCATCAACCAAGAACGGAAACAAAACGGTCAAGGCCCTTATCGACTCGGGAGCACATATGACGATGATAGCAACGGAGTTGGCAGAGAGAGAGAAATTGAAGAAGGTCAAACGACAACAACCCATTCGCATGAGAAATGCAGACGGAACACCAAATCGGACAGGGATATTAACGGAGGACGCCAAAATCCAGATGGATCTAGGAGGACATAAGGAGGAAATCAAGGCACTGGTATCGGACATTTCGAGCGCGGATATTTTTCTTGGATACGACTGGTTAATTCAACACAACCCGGAGATCGACTGGATAAACCAAGAAGTCAGATTTACACGATGCCCCAGTACATGCACTACACCACACCAAACGATTCCTTTTTCTCGACGGCTAACCACTGATGTGGACAGCGCTACGGAGGAAAAAGAATCAGATCCCACCAACCCCGAAGATCTACCCGATTACATTCGACCATTTACGCACTTGTTTAACAAACGGAATTTTGAGCAATTACCAGCTCGAACGGAATGGGATCATGAGATCAATCTAACGGAGGACGCACCAAAGGAGATATCATCGAAGGTTTATAACATGACGCAAAGGAAAGGAGGAACTGGACAAGTTCTTAATGAGAACCTAGCATCGAAACGAATTTCGACCATCCAAATCACCAATGCTGCCCCTTGTTTCTTCGTACCAAAGAAAGACGGATCGCTCCGACTATGCCAGGACTACAGGAAACTCAACGAACATTCGATCAAGGACAAAACGCCATTACCGCTCATAAGCGAAGTACTCGACCAACTGCGAGACGTGAAATACTTCAATAAACTGGACATTATCTGGGGTTACAACAATGTCAGGATCAGAGAAGGAGATGAATGGAAAGCAGCGTTTATCACCAATCGTGGATTATTCGAACCTACCGTCATGTTTTTGGAATGAGTAACTCCCCAGCAACCTTTCTCGTATGATGGCAACCATATTCCGAGAATGATCCAAGAAGGTGCACTGGTCAACTATATGGACGACTTCGCGATTCCAGGACGTACCAAAGAGGAACTACGTGAACGGACTATACGTTTCCTGAAAATCGCCGACAAACATAGTCTATTCTTCAAACGATCGAAATGAATTCGACGCCACGGAAATCGCCTGTTAGGCACGGTAGGAAATGGAAAAGCTACTATGAAAAGGAGAAAGTCAGGGCCATAAAGGAATGGAAAACGCCACGAACAATTAAGGAGGTGGAGAGTTTCTTGGATTCGAACTTTTACAGACGCTTCATACAAACTTCAGCATCATCGCAGCTCCGCTCAATCAGTTGAAGGAGGAGGAAAAGAGTGAAATGGGAAGAAGCACAACAACAGGCATTCGACAGCGTCAAAGATTCCATCACCAGCGAACCAGTATTGGCATTGCAAATGACTATGGAAAGTTTAGAAGGTGGATGCATCAAACTATGGAACGGGAGCAGTCCTATCACAGGAACAGGAAGGAAAATGGCATCCAGTTGCATTCATGTCCAAAACGTTGACTGAAGCAGAACGAAACTACGAGATCTATGACAAGGAGTTACTGGCTATAGTCAAGGCACTGAAATTATGGAGACAGTACCTGTTGGATGCGAAGGAACAGTTCGAAATCTGGACGGACCACGAAAACCTGAAATACTTCAAAGACCCACAGAAACTGAACGCTCGACAAGCAAGATGGTACCTTATGCTACAAGAATACGATTTCGCACTACGACACATACCCGGAAAATCCAACACCAAAGCCGACATCCTCTCCTGCATAGTCAAACCAGATACAAGCCGAGACAACAGGAACATGGAAATGTTCAAAGGAAAGGAGTTTGTACAAAGAATAGTTGAAGAAACGCCAGTATATGAAGCCACCGTTCTACGATCTCGACGATTCGAGATATCACCGACCAACAGATCCTGGAAGTTATCAAAAGTCGAGGAGGAGGGAAACCATGGTACTGCAGGAATTGGCGAAACAACCGGAGAAAGTGGGAGAAAGAAGGATAATTTACCGACAAGGACGGATCTATGTGCCGGATGAAAGGAACTTGCGAGATCAAATCCTACACGATCACCACTATTCCCCCGACGTCGGACACCCTGGACAACATCGGATGCTAGAACTGTTGAAGCGGACGTTCTGGTGGCCCACGATCAAGACGGACGTCAGGAGATATGTCAGAGGATGACATGTGTCAGAAGAACAAGATCATTCGCAGACCCGAACCAATCACGCTGAACCCGTTACCAATCCCAGAAGGCCCTTGGCAGGAAATCTCTATTGACATGATCGGACCTTTGCCTAAGTCCGAAACAAGGATGCTATTGTTTATCGTCGACCGGTTCTCAAAGATGATCCACCTTGTTCCCACCACTATGACTCTCACGTCAATTGAATTAGCACATCTATACAAATCGGAGATTTGGCTCCATGGAATTCCCCGAAAATCATCAGTGACAGAGACCGCAGTTCGCATCTAAATTCATGAAGGAGCTATGCACATCATTGGGAATAGAAAGGAACCTGTCAATGGCATATCATCCTCAGACGGATGGCCAAACGGAATGCATCAACCAAGAAGTCAAAATGTATTTGTGGAATTTCACCAGCTATCGACAGAACGATTGGACGAAATGGCTACCTACGGCGGAATTCCATTACAATGATAAAGTCCATTCTGCCACGAAGAACACACCGTTCTTTTTGAATCACGGATTCCATCCATGGAAAGGGAATCACAGTCTACCTACGTTCAACCCAGCGGCAGCGGATTTCTCATCGGAGTTAGAGAAAGCCCGAGAAGAAGCTAAAGCGGCAATGGAAGAGAACAATGATCTTATGCGAAACCGAGGAAACCACGGAAATACCTCTAAAGTGTTCTCACCCGGAGAGAAGGTCTGGCTAGAAGCAGTTAACATTCATTCCAACCGACCATCACGGAAACTTGACAACAAACGCTATGGACCTTTCGAGATCGTCGAAGCTGTCGGAGATCGGTCATACAAGCTTCGCTTACCTGAGTCCTGGGCAATCCACAACGTATTCCACGCTTCATTGCTCACACGATGTCACAAACCCGAGTTTGACAGCCAACACCACCCTACCCGCCGCCACCTGATATCATAAACGAAGAAGAAGAGTACGAAATCGAAGAGATCCGAGGACATAGGAAGCGAGGAAGAGGAACCCAGTATTTGGTACATTGGAGGGTTACGGAAATGAAGAAGACACATGGTTACCAAGATCAGCCTTGGAGAACGCCAAGGACGTCCTAGACGAGTACGAGGAAACACGGTCGTAGGATATAAAGCCCAACGAAAGCACTCCAATCGGTATACAACAATCGTCAATCTTTCATCCTCCAAATCACCTTCAAATGTCCGACATCTCGACCTTTATCCACCTTTCCAATCCACCAACAACGAAACACCTGCTTTGGTCAGAATTCGAGAGCAGATTTATGTGTCCAAACCAAAACGGAATGCGCTTCTGGATCCATTCATACTCCTCACCAGAGAATCTGTTTATTGGCGAAGAAAATTAACTGGATACGACGATCCCCATCACACGTTCATCAGAAACTTTAACACCGCAGACCCCGCTTACATTGAAGACGCCAATGCCACAGAATTCCAAGTGTTCCTCTTCATCTTCTACAACACCAAATATGATGACTATTCGAGTCTCGTATTCGAAGAATGGGTTAACATCCTAAACCTTGCGCACAAGTGGAAGTTTCCTGAAGTCAAGAATTTGGCAGAAAGAAACCTCTTCAAGTTGGGATATGAGGTTCGACCTGCAAAGATGGAGATTAACTTCACAGACTAGGATACTTCGTGTGGTCACGAAGCCTAAACGGAGGGTATTGTTATGGTTTCACCGACTATGGTCACCTGCTCTGGCTCTTTTGTTTTTCCGTATTCTCACGCATGCCCGTTATACTTTTCTTTCATCTTTCCTTTCTAGTATCTTTCATCTCACGGTCACTCCACATTCTCAGGCCTGTCCATTATACTTTTCTTTCATCTTTTCTTTCTAGTATCTTTTGTCTCACTGTTACTCCACTCCCATATGCTTTACTCCACGTCCATACGTTCTGGCTCCACTTACTCCACTACCCCGAGTATTATGACTCAGTCCTGTTCTATACTTAGTTACCTTGGGTAGTTCTCTCTACGTATATAAACTCTGTAGGTACTGCTGTATTCCTTACGCTTTACCAATCGTATCTTTCCCTTACTCTTCTCTCTTATCACCCTCAAGCCTTTGTCACTTGTCTGCAACCTGAGTCTTTATAGATTAAGGTCGTAACAAAGAAGTAAGGGACTGAATATCTTGGTACAAATCCCTAGCCTAGTGTATTACATAATACTGTAATGTGATACTTCGGCCGATGACATTAAATCAAATCATCATAAATTAAATGGGTATAATTTCACCCACAAGTTATTACAAAAAAAATCTAACTAAAACAGAGTTGTATGACATGAGACAGGCAGCCCACCTGGCTCAAGTCAAATAACTATAGAGAAATGTAATGTAACAATGATATATTAAGATATATGTTAGAGTCTCAATGTGATAGTGTGAAGACTAATAGCATGATGAGATTAGTTAGATATATGAAAACAAATATATAAGACTTACTCAATGTCCAATAGAAGGGCCCTAGTTTACTTCAAGGGTTACGAGGGCAGCAGGATACTACAAACAATGAGCTCATCTGAATGTCACAATATTATAACTGATTTACTAACACAGCGAAGGATACTGATTGAACATCAGGAAAATGTAAACCCAGCTTTTGTTCAACTTAAAAAACTTACACATGAAAAAAAGTTCAAAATAAGAAAAAAATTACTCACAGGTTTTAAAACAGATTTTTTTCTCCTTTTAAAACTTATCCTGAACTTTGAGGCTAAGGTGTAAATGTTCAAGTAAGGAATTTAAGATAAACAAAATTCTTTTGGAGATATAGCATCATTCAAAAAAAGGCAGAGTAATAAGTCATACTCAAGTCACACAAGCATACAATTAAGGCAGCTAAGGAAAAATAAGACAAGCCAAAGTCATAAAATCAATTATAAGAAGCTTAAGAGTGGATAAGTCAAGAAAAGTGATTATATAGTAAATATAATACGTTGTATATAATCTATACAGAAGGATGGGATTGGAAAATAGGAGAATAATGATGAGAAAAAAGATGTTCTACAAGTAATAAATGAGTATGAAAACATACAGAGATAGAGAGCACTCACCAGGGACCAGAAAATAAAATCCCCAGAATCTCAATATATCCCCTAATATCCCCACATTTCCCTCAAGTATCCCTCCACATATTCTCCAAGTATCCCCCAAATATCCCCCAAAATCCCCAAAAAAGTGTCCAAAATAGGCAAAAAAGCATCCTAAATAAGCTAAGAATTAGCTGGAGAAGGGTTAGGACAGAGAAGAGGAGGTTACTTACTAAAATACAAGCCTGGAGAGCAAGGAGAGGGAGGGAAGGTGGAGAGGGCAGGAATGGTAGTGGTTGAAGGAAGGATCAATGGTTATGCTAAACAGACAAGTTCACATGACATGACACATGACCTCTGGACTTGGGATTTTCGAAGCAAAGTCCCTCAAACTATGGGTGGAGATGGTTTTCAGACCATTTCTGCATGGATTTCAATGATTCAAAAGTGTATTCCTATGTTTTTGAGGTCAGGGAGTTCGAATATTTTGTTAGATCTATATGGCACATTTAACATATGAAAAACACAAATTTCTGCTATAACTCCTCCAAAATTGATCAGATAATAAATCTAATGTCATATTCAGATTCCTGGACCTTGAAAACATATAGTTATCAAAATCTGTACAAGAACTAGTTGAAAACATGACATTCTTGTTATGTTTCTCTATATCTCCATAACTGGTATGTCTTTCAGCAAGAACATACATATAAACTTATGTTCTTTTAATATTTCATGATTTTTCGTGATTTTTCCAGAATTTTCCGGTTAGTAGAACTGGCTCTATGACGGACATAGTTAGAGTTGATTATGACCCCCCACCCCTTGATGCAATCTTGATATCTCCATAACGGGTATGTTTTCCGACAAAAACATACATATAGACTTATGTTTTTTTAATATTCTAAGATTTGTCGCGATTTTTCCGGAATTTTATGAGCAGTAGAACAGGACTTAAAATGACTTACTGAAAAAGACATAATATCACCCAAGACTTTTTTGCTTTGGGTATTATTATTGCAACTTATCACATTTCTTTAACTTACCTGTCAAATCTGCCTTCAAGTGCTAACAAAATAAGTCTGAAATAAGGTATGACATGAATAAGACTAAAAAGTTCCATAAAAGATTTGGATATTTTGCTGATGAGAGTGAGTAGGTATATTACATAATCATCCCAAAAGGTACAGCAGGCTGTTTGTGGTTTGTGGTTTGTACAGCGGGCTGCATGCACTATGTACAGCATACATCAGTCCCCTGCCCCACTATTTGCGCCCGATTTATCGCAAAAGGATGTGTTTAGGGAACGTGGAAATACTTTATCCGGCCATCACCGTGCTGCTGTACAGGCATCAAGCCTCAGTGGCAGTGCACTCCCCAATTTTTGGCTACGAGGTCGTAGACGGTAACGAGCACAATCAGTCGCGATGGCCAAGTCAAAAAAGTAAGTCACCAGTTGATGGAGTTGTTTAAGAGATGGATTGATATTTTACAGCCATACGAACCACAATCAAATCAAGAAAGCGCATCGTAATGGTATTAAGAGGCCTAAAAGTCAACGATCAAGGTCACTAAAAGGCGTACGGACCATCTCCTTATATGTTTCGCACATTACTGATGGTTTCTCTCCTCAGGTCGACGCCAAGGTCTGATTCTAACAAACGCTCATGGATCAGAAGTTGACGTATTCCTGTTTCCTTAGTTTCGCCGAAATGCTCGTTTCGCACTTGTCGGTTCAGTAAGTTGCAATATCATCCCCCACCTTCGACATGCCCCACTAACACATATCTTAGTACAAGGCACGCCAGGAACAAAAAGCTGCCGCATCATGAGTTAGGTTGGGAGAAGATCGGCTTGGCAGTTCTATGATGTATCATTCATACTGTTTCATACTTCAAAACGTATTTGTGTTACTCTCTCATTACAGGAAGTCTCTAATCATCAACGCCCGACAATCTACTCTTGGCGTTCCGATTGAGCGCTGCTCGGAGCCGTAATGCCTTGAAACGACGTTAGAAACATTGGCAATACGTACCAAACGACTCACCGCGGCGTCTTCTGGGCGAAGGGCACCCTTGGCCATATTGTGCTTGCCAGCTCGTAATTTCTGACTTCGACTAGCTGTAGCTGTTTTCCCTGGAGCTTCGGTGGCTGCCAACAATGCCTTGCATTCCTCATCAGTCGCCACTCGTCCATCTAATCCTGTGAAAAATTTGTGACGAAGTACGGTTTTAATTCGCTCCAGAGCATGATTTGAGTACCAGCCATCTCGCTCCTATTTGCAAAAAATCATTATAGCGAGCACGGGCTAGTGCGCGAGCTCGCATACATGACAAGTATCCCGGATGCCTTCGGGATTTTCTATCATAGTCTTCAACATTGGATCGCATATGTCACAAAGCTGGAATGCTGCTGTCTCCTTGGTGATCGTCTTTCCATCGAAGATATGTGACCTTTGAACCATGAATCCGAGACGTTATAGGGAAAAGAGGCAGAGGCATACCTTCTTTCGGATTCCTGGTCAGCCCTCTCAGACGCATTTCGAGTTTGGGCATTGGTAGAAGACCTGTCTTGCCGGCGGGTAACGACAGACGGTCGCGAAATAGGATGGTTCGCATTTCGAAAATACAGTCGTTGGTATCTACCTGGACTGAGCAAAGGGACAAGCGCATCTTCAATATGGTATATACGCACAGCCTTGCTTCTGGTTCTTTGCGGGGATCGTACCGGAATCTGACTAGAGTATCACGCCAAGGACCATCCTGAAAGACATAGCAGACCAGGGGAAGTAGAGGTTTCGAGCTACACGCGGGCCCGTTCAATAGAAGTAGCATATGGAGAGAGAAGGTTATACTTGAGGATGTCGCGAGACTCGGCAAGCGAAAACTGATTGAGAAGTGAAGCGCGCGTCCAGATCGGACGTTCCTCGAATCGCTAAAGCGCGTGAGTGCAGCTCATCAAAAAAAATAGAAGTCAAAAAACCTCAATCAGCTTCTTCAACAAGTCCTGATTGACTGCGGTTCGTTCACTTGCAACAGCAGGTGGTGGACCTTGTGGAATCTAGAAGATATAGGACCAAGTAGGAAAAAAAAAAGTGATGAGTATAAAAACCTCGGCATCGTTGAACATTATAGCGGCTGGTCCATAGCCCTTCCACCTCATCCTGTTGATCATTCGCTTCTTTTCCTCTCCCGTCTCTTCATCGATGACGCTGGTGACTACTGAGGCGGTATTTGCCCGGAAACTGTACCAGTCAAGGGTGAGTAGGACTAAAAAAGTAGCAATACGCACTTGTAAGCTTGAGGAATGGTCTGCCGACTGAACAAAGGGGGAGGAAACAGTCTTAGGTCGCTCTGATGTGTCGGCAAGAGATCTGGATGTACGTTGGAAGGGACGGGGAATTTGGAGTAGTCGGGTTTTTCTACAGGAACGACATATTCACGTATTTTGTCGACTAGATACGAGGTATCAGCACATGAACTCGCGTAAATGTCATTGTTGTTGACCATTCATTTGATGCATTGACTGTCGCAGGTCGTAGATCGGGTCAGTCCGGTCAGGCTCGAACTGGAAGTCAGCCATGCCTAGAGGGGACTAAGATACGTTTGTTGGAGAGATAGGAAGTAGGATATATACTGCGAAACCGGACCGTCCTTGGAATGACTCCTACCACTTCTGCTTTATACTCGCCTGGTATCTCATTCTGGGTGGAGCTGGTTTTCTTTCGCCGTTTGGTGACCTTTAGAACTAGGTTATTCGTTCCGACAACATCCCCCGGAACAGGATGTGAAAATAGGCTGTCGGGACGAAGGGAAAGCTCAAGCAGAACCTCCGCTTTGGGAGTGCTTCGACGGAAGACATTGTCAATGCAGGCCTGACCGCCCAGGTTTCGAATGACGGTTGGCACCGAGGTAGGACGAACGTAGCCTGGATACTCGACAGAGTAGTAGTGGGATTGAGGGAGGAGACATTCAGCAGCCATGGAGGATGAACAAAGTTATATTGGTCACGTGGATCTATCCGACTCTTTGAGCTTCATGAGCTCCATCATCTCCTGCATCAATTCCTGTGCGCGTCGATGAGCTATGCACCGCGAAAACAGAAATAAAAAAACACAACCTTGGACTGCATGTCGACGCCAGCCTTTTGCAGTTCCTCGCCAACACGCTTTGCACTCTCCCGAAACTCAGAGTTCGACGCCAGGTTGAGCATCTGCAGCGGTGACGGAGGTTTTCCCGAAGAGAAATCGAGGCCTGGAATGCCATGTGAGCAGGACGGCCAACGGGGGCTTCAAATTGAACAATGACCCTTGGCCTGCATCATTTTCGCAAAGTTTTCAAGCGCGTAGACAGCTTCTGGGTGGCCGGCCAGCTTCTGAAAGAGAGTTGTTTGGCGAAAGGCATCGATTAACGGCTGCTTGCCCTGGGCAGTGCATCTGGGTACGGCCCAGTGGAAGGCCCTCCTGGGACGGGAGATGTTTCTGAGCAGGCCAAGCATGGAAGGGATGGAAGGAGAGCGTCTGACGTAATCACCTCTACCATGCACAATGACTATTTCTCTGTAGACTCCATCCTCGCAGAAAACCAGGTACAAGTCTTATTCTCAGTCTCTTCATTCTCTGACCCTCTTCCAGAAAATACAATGCACCTTCAAGCATAAAATTCCTGACATGGGCCACCTTGGTGGCGGGTCAGATCGAGATGCATGTCGTCGCTTCTGTCACCCACTGCACTCTTCATCCTGACACAGCCTGAAGATTGCAGAACTGCAGAAGATCCAGCTGCCTGTTTGGCTAGCGTACACAGTCTTATACTCGTTTGTTCTCTCATTCGCCTATCGTGATGCGAGCTAATGGCTTGCAGTCAATGGGCCGAATTCAACATCCCTATACCATTCAATCAGAGGGTCCGCAATGCCCTTCAAGCAGATGCCTGCAGCGTGCGATTGTCAAACTTAGTCGGTGCTGGCGGCACATGGTATGGATTCGGAAAAACTATTATGGACATGTGAGCGTCATTTCTCCAGCGACGACGTCCGTGGAGCTCAGCGGTGACATAGAATGGACGATGAAAAGGCGGCAGGTCTTTCCCAGACTCTTTCATCTGTGCGTCTTTCGTCTCAAGCCAAGGCTCGACCAGTTCCTCATATGCCTAGGCTTTTCGTCTCCGTTTGCTCGAGGTCATAGATCAAGCGCATCATTTTGCAACATTGGGTTCCACCTCGGGAAGCGGACACAAAGCGCATGACGTTGCCCAAGTTTTTCGCGAAGGACTTGATGTAACGGAGAGGGAAGGTATGTGCGACCTCACTGGCTTCCTCTACATGATTCAAAAGTTTCTCGCCGTAGTATTTGCATTAGCCCAAGAAAGTGCAAGGAAAACCAAAAGGTGGTACGAAGGTCATTGATCCTTTTTTAAATCGCCCTTTCCTTCCTCTCTAGCTGCTTTAAGTTCGTGAACAAACCTAGCGGGCATTGTGATAGATTCCCTGTAGAGTAGATGAAGGCCACATACCATTTGACACTTGCCCAGAGTGCTAACTCGATAAACATCAAGGCGAATATGTGGAAGTTGCCAGCAGTCGCGTACGCGAGGATGAGAAAGACGATAAATAACGCCGTGAAAGCAGCATCAAGAATATTGAGAAATATTGGATTCAGAGATGAGCCTGGCTGCAGAATGCTTGCAAGAAATCCCATCTGCTCTGTCGAGTCTGCCGACGACATTGCGGGCGGTTGTGAAAGCTTGTATTTACTGCTGTTGATGGCATGCTCTCTTTATTTCCACCAACAACAGGTCCCGTTCTTCCTCCCTTCTCCTCCCTCTTCGTCCAGGGTTCCTACCACCCGTCAGCACTCATCTACCTTGCAATTGGTCATGTACTTCAATCCTCCAAACATGAAGCGCTCGTGATTTCCCCTTCACCTGCAAAATTCAAACAAAAGCTATCCTCGGCCCTCAACGAGTCTTCGTCAGGCTTTCTGAACACAAATAAGATAAAGACTGCAATGTCGCGCATTATCGTCATGTTAGATTGTTTGGAATCATTTCCATGGGAGGATATCTCAAGGACTTTTCATCAGCTATCCCCCCTCGCCTGCCCACCTCTCTCTATTAATCTCCACGCTTGATGGAACCCAATTCGCGTCTGAGCTGACTTGCCTATGGGGTGGTTTTCCGGTGTCACCAACAGAGGATCTATCCCTGTTAATACTGGATGATATCTCCGCCTCGTTTTCAGAGATAGATCGTGTAAGGCTTAATTTTTTTCCTTTGAATAAATGCTTAGTTGATGTACGGCACAGAACCCTCCAGCATTATCGTTTATCTCAATAATGAACCGACTATGGCAGACCATTAGTCGTATCACCACCGCCCGTGCATCAGCCAAGTAAGTCTGTCCTTTCATGTATCAAAGTTCGGGAACGTAATGTCCAAAGCCCCATTTCTGTAGCCTGTTTCGAGGCCTCGTTGTTTGAACGTCAGAGTCATTTGGAAGGTGTAACAAGAGAGCTGTTCCAGCTGTTAATTCAGTTTCGCGAGGTAGAAGTTTTTTCTGACCCTGCGGGAGAGCAGCGGACACGGAAACGCATTTCGACCTGGAATGGGGAGGAGCATACGAATATTGAGTACATAGAACGGCTGACCCCAGGCGGTGCCAAAGTTGAATATGAGTTTCTTTGGGAATGATAAATTGGAGTGACGTGCAGCGTGACCGCGATGCATCCCTTTGCCTCGTATGTCCTCCGAACATACTACAAGGCCACCGGCTGGAACGAGGACAATCTCTACGCCAACCTCACCCGCTCTTCAAATGGTACGAGTCTCTCCGCGTTCTCTACTGATTCCACCGCCTGAACATCCTTAGCCATTCTCGATTTCACCGTCCCAAGAGGTCTTCACCTTTCGATATCCAAATCCCCCAACCCCCTCTTCAAGACGACCTATTCGATGACCGCCATGCCATCTCTCAATGGATCCGTTGGATATATATTTACCTCTTGCGACTTGAATGTGATGACCTCTCGTACGGTTCCTTTCAAAGAAATGATCGAACGCTTTAGGGTCTACGACCAACCTCGCAGGCCGGAGAAAGCTAGCGAGCGCGTCGACCAAAGGGGTGCGCGTTGTTCCTGTAACCTTTGAATGTCTGTGACATTGGCATTGAATCAGACTATCTCATGTATGGGCGATTTTACCTGCCGACCGGTAGACTCGATGCCCTATACTCAACCCGACTCTCATCGACACTTCAAGCAATGGTAGCAGCGATATCCGACCCACCATCAAACATACCTGCAGAATTGCGGAGGCGTAATACCGTTGCGAACAACATCATGATCAGTCTTCAACACGACGTAGGCAAATGGTGTACCGAATACAATTACAGCGCCGAGGATGGCATGTGGGGCATTCGTTTTCTACACAACTTTGGTAGGCTCCGCACACCCGTCGAAACGTCCGAAGAAGCGCAACAATCTCAGGTTAAAACCAAACGCGTCGACGAGGAGGATGCAGTTGAGGGTGGCCTTAGGGGCCGTTTATCCGTCGGAGCTGAACTATACTTCAGCGCAAACGAGAAAAGCGCCGGGGGTAAGTTTGCTGATTTCCTTCAGTCTATACTTATCATATCTTTTTTTCCTTAGTTTCAACAGGAGTACGATACACAACCCTTCCAGACGCTACTCCACCATCAGCACAACTGCCTTCGCCACCTTCATCTTCAACGTCGTCTTCGCCAATCCCGTTGCCAACCTATCAACCACCGACTACAGCTACTTGTCTTTTCAATCCAATGTTAGGACATGTATCGGCCGCCTACACCGCAAAAACGTCGCGGGATCTTGCTTTCTCAACACGGTTCGATTTCAACGTATATAGTTTCGAAAGCGAGTGGACAATGGGTGCTGAATACTGGCTCCGGCGCAAACCTCCTCTCGATGAGGAGGAAAAGCCGAATGAATCACCAATCTCCTATCATCCAGATGGTCAACAAGAAGTTCAAGGTGTGCTAAAGGCTAAAATGTCCACAAACAACGTAAGAGGTTTTTTGTCCCATTTAATTCACCGATAGACATGACATGCTACCAATAGGATGTCTCCCTTCTGTGGGAAGGCCGCATACGAAATATGCTAGTAAGCTTGGGCCTTGTTTCAGATTTGTCTAGTAGGGCAAAGCCCATCAAGGCCATAGGCCTCGAGCTATCTTATTTCAGCTCAGAATAATATGGAATCTCTGCAGAGAAATATATAAAAATTGTTTCAAGTCCATAAATACATCCGTCAGATAGATCAAAGCTAAGGCAATGTGGACAAGCAACATGAAGCAGAAAATAGAAATTGGGTATCAAAGATCAAGCAAATGATTAGCAACAGAATTAAGTAAGGGGTGTTGATTTTGCCGAAGGCACCGTAGTGCTACCGACGGCCTTGACCAAGCGAGAGAGTGCATCCCCAGTCAGTACCGGGCGTGAGTGAGAGTGTCGATTCGCAGTGGCGGGAGAGGAATAGTTGCGCGTATGATGTTTGGGGGATCCACCATGACTCAGACGAGGTGAGCGAGGGCGGGAAAAACTGGTGTCATTTTGGTTGAACCGAGGAAAAGGCCGACCAACGGTCTGAGCACGCATGTGATGAGGTGGCGGATGTCTGGGAAACCGACTACCGGGTGCAGCACTGGAGTCGGTGGCGTTTTGAGGGGCGTAGATAGATGCTGCTAAACCGCCTCGTTCAGGCCTCGATTTTTCCTCTATTGCAGGCACAGACTCAGTTTGGTCGAGGATAGGCTGATGAGTGGACTTGGAAATGTCTCCTCGTTTGTCGAGAGATGGAGATGGAGCGGGACGAGACGCCATAGGCTCATAAATTTCGCTGACGATATGTACTTCAGATGTGGCCTGAAGCTTTAGCGGTGAAGAAGGATGAATTGAGGGTTTTTGTATATCATGATCATCCATGGTTTCAGGTGCGGGCTGAACTTCTTTGACAGTAGCAAGGGGACTGCTCTTGTCGGGCATTGCTGCTGTTAACCCAGAACTGAGCTCCGGCAAGGGTCTAAGCCCGTCGACGATGATGGGGGAAATGACATGGGCTTTGGGATCGGGTAAGGAGGGAATGCCCCAATCGTTGAGGTCTGGCAAGCTGTCATCGTCATCGCCAGCCCAGTCGATGTGACTGCCAGGAGTCGAAGGACGATGTTCGGCCATGGCCGCTGCGCGAACCCTCTCAACTAGTGCATCAATGTCTTTATTCACATCAACAGAGCTAGTGGGTGTACGAGGCTGCTTTCGAACGAGGTGAGGAGGCCGGTCTTTGACCGGGGCAGTATGAGGGGCAGGACCAAAGCGGGAGCGGTCTGAGCGGTGAAGGTTAACATCGGGCGAGGGAGGTTTAATCTTGGGAATGTTATTTCCCCTCCCTGCACCGGAGCGCTTGCGACGATTTGAGGAGCGAGATGATGCTGGAGAGGCTGGGGACTCGACGACGGGACTGGACTGCGTCGAGTTGGCCCTCGAGGATGGCCCTGAAGAAGTTTTGGGCTTGTCTGCGGGAACAGCAGATGAAGATTTTTTTGGCAAAGTGGATCTGTCCTCGCGAGCGTTTCTGTTGCTCCGTTCACCGTTGCGAGGGCGGTTGGAGCGGCCTCGAGAGGAAGTGTTGGGGGTGGACATTGGTGCGCAAGACAAACCACGTTGTGATATTATTATGATTATTATTATTATTTATTATGAATTGTATCTCAGACACTGGGGTTAGGGTTAGGATGGCAGACCAGCATAAAAAAAGAGCCTGCCCAGCCAGAGTGGCCGAAGCAGGACAGGAAAATATTAGGACGGTGCATGAGCCGAAGCCCATACAAACCGCAGAGTCCCCCTGCGGACAAGGTCGCCGTGCTATGGAGGGCCTTCACAGCCCACAAACCCGGAGTCATGAAGGGGCCTGTGCCATCAAGGTAAGTATGAGGTGCCCAGGTCTCAGCTCCCAGCTTATATAGTCGTCTGCCCCTGCGCACGGACCACGCACGTCCACGCGCTGTCACGTGGTGGATGTGGAATCATGTGCAGCTGGTTTTTTCGCTGCGTCGGGGCTTTGATGCGGACTCTGCGGGCGAGTGTCCTGGCCCGCTTAGCTGCCCGCGCGTCCTCCACGCTCTCCTTCGACTCTGCCCCGCACCTGGACTCTCTCCAACACACCCGCATCCAGGATCTCCGCCGCGCTCTCTTCAAACGAGGCACTCCATCCCGCATTTGGGCTCACTACACTAATATCCTCAACTATTTCAACTACGACGTTCTTCCCCTCGAACTCCATCAACAGGTTCTGCGCCAATGTTCTCCTCCAGCACACATTCTTCGCCTTTCCGATGCCAAACGCCTTGCCCAGGGCAAACGCCTAGGGCACCGCCACCTTCATGAGGGCCGTTTTCAAGCCATAATTAGCAACATACGTGCTCTAGGGTGCACCCCGTCCTTGGACGATTATCATTTTATTCTGGAACACTTTGCTGCCGTAGGCCACCACGTTGGCTGTCATCAAGTATACCAGGAAATCATCCACCTTGGCCTCGTCCCTCAACCCAAAACGTTTGGTCTCTGTCTCCAAGCAATTGCCCATCGACTCACCCTCCCCACCTTCAAGGCCTTCCGCATGAACCTCGTCGCCCAGACCCGCAAAACTCTCGATGATCTCATGTCCGACATGCGTAGATTCAATGTTCCTTTCACATCTGCCAACCTTGACCTCGCCCTCCGCATATTCAAAGAAACAGTCGACAAGGAAGGTTTCGATAAACTAGTCAAGTGGACATATGGCATCGACCTAGACAACCCTGACTGTTTGCCTCTGGAGCTTCTCGAGAATCAGACAACGTCTTCCGTGCAACCACTTTCTACACATGCTCTCAACACCATCATCGATACCCTCGGTCGTTTCGGAGACGTCTCCAAGGTCGTTCAAGCCTTTGAAGTCCTAACACAACCCCTTCCCCAAGCCAGGCAGTACCTCTTCTCCTCCTTTGACGATGAAGACGACTTTGGTGTCCCCGTTCACGTTCCCTCTTCTCCTAATCACGCCCTACCATATGCTTCGCCTAACACAACAACATATTCCATGCTTCTCCGCCACATCAGTCGCGCACATCATTCCATCCTGGCTAGACATTATTTAGTCCAAGCCTTCAATCTAGATAGACGGATATCTTTCGATCTTTTTTCTCAAATAGAAGAAGAAAAGCCGTTGGCGCAAATCAAGGCTCCACGCTTTTCTGTAACTCATGATATGGTCTTATCCGTACACGGTCTTGCTAACCGGGACAAAGATCTGGGGCTTATGCGCTGGCTCGTGAGCCAAATGCCCAAAATCTTGCGGACCAGGCGGCTGGATCTGGAGTATTTCACCGAGCTCCGAACCGCACTCGGAATCCCTCTACCTGATTCGGTATCAGACGAAGCAGAAGGCGTTTTTCCGACCACAGGAGTATCATCATCACATTCCCGTCAACCCAGCTCTCTCGATTCTCGCGAGGCACAACCGGGTCCCTCTTCCTCGCATCCAGTTGTGGGCAACATGCAGGATTTTGGTTCAGCATTGGATGTCGACATCAGTGATCAGAAGCTACCCGAGCCTTCACCGGAAACAAAAATGTTCGATATCCATCTCCACATCACCATCTTAACGCGTGAATTGGAAAAATTGTCACTACTCGCGTCAAAAATGGATAAGGTATTCGGGCGCACAACGCAAAGGAGGAAGGAGCGACTTGGCCGCCGCGTTTGGGAAAATCGAAGTATATATCTATTAGATGAAGATCGGCGACAAGTTGTGACCCGGGATCACTGGCAACAAGTTGTGAATTTCCGACCCCGTCGTGAGCTCGTAAGACCTCAGCTTCCTCAATGGCCATTTGGTCATAGTAAAGATCCCGTGCCCCACTTACGCAAGCAAACTCCTGTAAATGAGAAATCTAAGAAACCTCCGCTCTGTAGTCGACTTCTCGCAAGACTTCGAGGTCTACCACCCTCGTAGCGATGGCAATTACTACATGTACGTTCTGCCTACATAGTGTGGACAATCCTGACGAAGTGAAAGTTAGCATAGAGGGACCTCCTGATGAGGAATGCAACAGTCCATTACTACATTCACAACTCTCACTGGCCACTTCCAGCTACTGTTGCAAATTCTCCAGCCCCTTGGTCTGTTCTCGAACGGCTTGTTCCATCCCATCCAACCAAATGTCAATATCTGCTGCAACCTGGACTAATACATTATGTTGAACCGCGTCTCGAGGGCGTTGCGTCCCAAGTCCCAAGTAACGTGAGAGGGCGAGAACTGGCAACCTTCGCAAAGCCCTGCCTGACATGTTCTGACTCTGTTCATTTTTATGGGCAGTTTGAACATGTAAATCAACATATCAACTCACCCGACATTGTGAGGCGAGTTTCATAATCCGTAGAGCGAGATATATTTGTTTTTCGTGTGGGTCATCGGGCTTGCTGGCATAGTCTTGTCCGGCCTTGGCGAGCACTTCGAACATTTGAGCTTGCTTCAGCGTAGGAATAATCTGGATGATATGATTGGATTACTTTTTCCTGGGGGAGTAGGAAATCTTACTGCTGGGACAATAATGCCTTTAGAAATGATTTCACATAAACACGATCTCAGAATCTCATATATCGCCTCTCTCGTCGGCAGGTCAATGAATTGAATAATATCTGCGCGATCGATAAATGCACCGTCTATCAAGCAATGGATGTAAGTCAGGACGACGTTGAAGTATCAGGCTGATACTTCTGACCAATAGCCTTGACAAGGTTACTGGTAGACATGATGAGAACATTTTTCCGATGCTTCAGTTTATCGAGTTGAGTTAAAAGAGCATTGACAACCTAAGATCTGTTGAACAACGCTCTGTGATCGGAACATTCTGAACAAACCCTAAGCCCATCAGAAGGCTCAGTTCCAGCAATTGCACCTGCACGAGCGGCCGTCAATGATTCCACCTCGTCTATCACATTATCAGCAGAATTCTCAGAAGAAAAAAGGAAGCAGTACCAATCAGTACAACAACGAAAGCATCCTCTTCTTCGATCAACTCGTTGATACTATTGAACAGACGCTGTACGAGCTTGCCAGACTCCGAAAACCATTTTGAAAAAAGGGAATGGGAGTTGATCTCGAGCAATCGCGCATGAGAATAGCTACACTGATGTTCAGTTTGTTTGAAGGGAAAATTGGAAAGTGGCGACACGCACCGGTGTGATAATCGGATTGAGAGTTTTTGAGCAAGAGCGCGACAAAAAGAAGTCTTTCCTGTTCCAGGAGGCCCATAAAGTAGGACAACGCGGTTCCATGATACGAGATTGACTGAAGAAGTTACGTTGACACAACGCCAACAGAAATGCGGAGACTTACAATCAACACTAGCATCACTCAGCAACAAGGTAGCATGAATATAGTCAAGCATTTTCAACTTGATATCGTCCGCATATATTAAAGAGTTCCAGAGTCCATCCCAGCTTTTATTTGGAAGCTCGCAAACGCTGGCAGTCATGGTATCGTCGTCATCTCTACCACCTGAATTGTTGGAAAATTCCTCAAAGGAGTCACCGTCAGCAGGCTGATATACGTGAACATGGAGGATGACTTCTTCTGTGGATAGAGACTGCTTGGGACAAGGGGCCTCGCATATATTGATAACCTCGACGGAGGAAGCAAGTTCTGGCGAATCCTGCCATCCCTCTAGTACTGAAGGAATACCAATTCTGTCGTGGGACATGACGAAGGAATGGACTAGGCTGCGAATGGTATCAAAGCGTGCTGACGCCTTGGCGTTTAGGCGAACTTCAACTAAGAGGAGAATGAGAATACCGCGCAGATCCTAGAAAGTAGTGCTGACCGTGGACAGGCCACCTGGTGACATCGGTCGGCGGGGCGTCTGGCGACATAATAATGGGGTGGAGGACAACAAAGCCAGAGCGCGTTCATTTTAACTTGGCAATGAGATATTCAGTGCACGTGACCGTTCCTCGATCTTATCAAGATTTGAATCGTTATCTCGTCGAGCTCTGGACTGCAGCACAGCGACAATGGCGACTTGCGAGATTGATATCCCAGTGGAAAGTCCCCCAACTCCATCTACTCCAAGCTTTCTTCACCCTCAGTTCGAGGGAACGACCGTTGCAATTGAATTTTGCGACAGAGTAAGCTCATTCCACAGCTGTCCATGTGTAACCAACGCTCAGTAACAAACAAGTGTCGATGGTTAGCCTCTATGGTTTGATTGAGCTGTGGCGAAATTTGTAACCCTGCATTTCCAGGCTACATCGAGCAACATGGGTGCAAACCGAGCTCTTCTTGTCTTTCCCTCCACCAGCGGTTGCCTCTATCTCACTCTTTCCCCGAAATAGTGAGGACACTGCTGGGAGATTTCGCGTCTGGGTCACGCACGATGGTGACCAGAGGCTTATCTGGGACCGCAAGTCCGAGGGTGGTTTTCCAGAGCTCAAAATTCTTGTGGGTATTATTAAGATATCCAAACTGCCTCTCTCCTAATACTGTTGCAGAAACAGCGCGTTCGAGACATAATTCAACCCGGTAGGTCGTTGGGCCACTCTGACAAGGCGTAAAAGACACATACACATATGTATCTTGTAATTTCAATCAAAAGTATCCATCAAACGCTTTATATAATCGGCTGAGGATATTTTGTGACCCTAATCATTCACAACCATTGACCTGGCCGCGTCCTTCATCTTCTCGCATCCTCTATGAGTGCAGAGAGTGATCTCGAAAGGCTTGTCAATCAGTGCAAGAGCAACGGTGAGATTTGTTCTTAAAGCCCCTCTGCAAGCTAACTCGCACACACAAGATGTCGATGTCAAGGTTGATGCTCTCGCCAAACTGCAGACGCAGTTCGAGTCTGGCGTGGAAGTAATGGTGCTCTTTTCCTCACAACTTATACCTGCTCTCACGGACCTTCCCTAGATTGACAGTCCTGATACTTTCATCAATGTCTTCAAGAACTGTCTCCGGAGCTCAAATCAACATATGACAACCGCCGCCGTTTCTGCCCTTCTTCCACTCCTTCCAATCATATTTCAGAATGGTGAGAGATATCTTCGCTGGTAGGTCAAAAGGGACAATTCTCACTTTCACGTCAGGCGTCGCAGATGTCACGACACTTCGTTCAGTCCTCGTTACTCTGTTTCCTCTGGTCATCGAACGGCTTGGCGACAAGGATAGGGTGCAAATTAAAGCACGGGAGCTTATATCCCGTCTAGGTGCTTACTCTTTCAGGTCTGGATCGTCAGGGCTCGCCCCTACGCGATCTAGGGATGGGAAAGGACCGGAGACACCGGTTATGGTATTTGAGAGGCTTTTAAAGGAGTTGGGCCTAGCAAGCAAGGTGTGGAAAATAAGGGAGCAGGTATGAGCAGTTATTTGACGCGTGAAACCATTCACCCATTTCTCCAAGTCGATTCTGGTCCTTGTTTCCATCCGACGGGCACAAACCCAATTTCCCATCAGACCTTACCTGTCCTTGCTGGTCGATTGTTTGGAAGATACCGATGCACATGTTCGCGATTGCGCACGTAGCTCGGTCGTGGAGCTCTTTACGGGCCCGGGAGTCTCAGATGCAGCAAGGGCCGACCTGAAGAAGGAAATGACCAAGAAAGGGGTTCGGAAAACAATTTTGGATAGTGTGCTTTCCAAAGTTTTGGCAGCTTCTTCAACCGACAGTGCTCCCCATAGTCGCGAAGGCTCCGAGAACGGCGATGCCATCATAGCAAAGAAGGAATACGTCCCTCCTAGCTTGATGTTGCAAGGAAAACGCCCCAGGACAAACAGTCAATCGAAAACTTTTACTCCTACTACGGCTGCTCTTCCTCGGACGGCTAATCACAGTGGTTCCATCAAGGACTCATCCCGGCCGCAAAGCCGTGCGGGTGCAACCACGCCCCCTACTACCGTTGTCTCCCCGTTCAGTGATAATGCTGAAATCCAGATCGTCTTTGTGAGTAAAGAACTGACGACTTTCAACTCATGTTTGCTCAAGTCATGCAGGTTGCTTCTGGTCGTGACCTCGAAAATGAGTTCGTATCCATGGCCAAGCCCTTCGAAGTATGTCTCGCTTAAAATTAAACGTATCTTGTTCTCAAATCCCGTCTCCCTTTAGGGTAAAGAGACAGAACACAATTGGGCTGCGCGTGAGCAATCCATTTTACGGGTTCGCGGCATGCTTAAGGGCGATGTCCATCAGCGATTCCCTGATGTTTTCATGGCATCGTTGAAGGATGGGTTCTTTCAATGGACTCTGAAAACGGTTAGTACATCTCGAGCCATCGTATGGAAATCTAATAAAATCAATTCAGCTTGCCAGCCTGCGCACGACAGTGGCAACAAACACTTGCCAACTCTATTCTGAGCTAGCAATTAATCTTGGATCAAGCTTAGATCCGTTTTGTGACTTCCTGCTGTCCCACCTCCTGAAAATGAGTAGTCTCACCAAAAAGATTACAGCGCAGCAATCTCAAGCCTCGGTCACAAGCCTCCTAACATACACTTCTGCGCAACCAAGAGTCGTGCTCTCGCTTTTATGGGCCACTCTGCAAGAAAAGCCTGTTCAAGCTCGTGCGTTCGTGATGGGTCATATCAAAACTTATTTAGAAGTCCATGGGCACCGCGCCAAGAACGTCATTGAAGCCTCAGGAAATCTTGAAGTACTTGACAAGTGTATGCGTAAGGCAATCGCAGATATCAATCCCTCCGTGCGCGAGACAGCTCGTAAAATATTCTGGACTTTTGACGGACTTTGGCCCGACAATGGTGGTGCTATACTAGAATCGCTGGATGCAACGGCCAGAAAACAACTGGAAAAAGTTTGTCCAAACCCTGGTCGACAAAACTCGCTCCCACCTACTACTCCATCAGTCCCTAAAAAAGGAAGCATAGCGGCGGCCATCGCTGCCAGTCGCGCTAAAGCTAAGGCCATTGCCACCGCACCTCCCACCTTGCGACATCAAGCAACATCTACTTCCCATGGACTTCCAAGCCAGCGTCGCTCGGGATCACCACGATCCCCCAGTACTTCCCCCAGAAACTCATATGCTCGCCCCTCTTCTCCCCTATCTCCACCTCACGTCCGAGGCTTGACTGCTAGAACTGTGCCCGCTCCTGTTCCTCAGCCCCGTGCGCGAACACCGTCTTTCGGGCCTGGACAGGGTTCATCGCCCCCGCCCGTGCCTGAAACAGTGAGGCGAGGCAGCTCCGGTAGTTCTCCCGCTCGTGGCTCAACGCTTCGAAAGACCATGCACACAGTATCGCCTGCGTCACTACCTGTGTCTCCACCCCATGTCTCTTCATCTTCACGCGCTACCAGCATCCTATCTCGCAATGCTCCTGTACCGCTCCCTCCTCCAAGAGCGTCTACCCTTCTTCCGCAGATGGGAGGCGGTTGGGACGAATCTCTGCTTCTCGCCCAGAGTGTACCCATACCCCTTGATGACGAATCAGAGGATGATGTCGACCTCATGTCGTTTTCTGCACCTTTCCACACTCTAACTCAACGCAAGAAGGATCCTCTTACTCCACCCGACTCCCAGTCGCTCAAGTCAGCTGATTCAAAGCCAGCATTCTCTGTATCCAATGCGCTTTCTTCCGGCTCGATAGCTACAGTTAATAATCAGCCTGTTGTTGAGGATGCTCTGAAGGCTCGTGCGGAACAAGCTGAGAGTGCAGCAGAGAGACTGTTAGAATTAGTTGAACCTGAGGCAGAGGGTGCACCGCATCCGACTCTCCCTCCGTCCTTGTTGGTTGGCAAACAGAGCAAGCCCGCACCGAAAGATCATCCTCCGGTGACCCCTGAAAACCGAGCTTTCGTTATTCTCAAACAGGCTGCTATGTTTGAAGATAGCCCGGCTTACCCGGGCAAGGCCTCATTGATGGACATACTGCAGGAAAGCAAGCAAGAGGGGTGGTGGGCCAAGCGTCGATCGGGTATGTCACTTACTCGCCCCTGCGTTCAGTTGGTTGACGTTGGTTAGGTGTTTTGCTTAGGCATTCCACCCGACTAGATGATCCAATTGGGATGATTGAACAGTGTATTAGAACGCTCTCGTCTGGCACCGTGAACAGTGAGACTTTTTACAACGTCGCCTGCGTTTCTCTTCAAAATCCTGTCATCCTTTCTCCCCCCACGAGTCCTGGAAATGATTCTGTTTTGAGCCCATCACCGTTTGATTCTTCGCGGTCGATGCCGTCGCTGCACTTGGATTTATGGGACAAGGATAAGAATTTCAACAAGTTATATAGAGCCATGATGGAGCAGTTGACGCCTGAAAAGGTTTGCGCCCCTCGCTTTTCGATCAGCAGCGTGCTCTAATACGAATATCCATCAGGATGGTGACACTCTTGAAGCTGGCCTTGTCGCAGTCTGTGCCGTTATCGAAAACCAACTACCGCATCTAGATGGTAAAGAAGCAGAACTGTTTGCCACGCTCTTGCGGGTTCGCTACTGCAATCAAGTAAACGTGGGTCCCTTCTATTTACACCTCTGTAAAACTCATTTAGACTAACAAGTTGGCAGGTCCTGGAGGCGACTAATGCCACCCGAGATATGCTGACATCTAAACTGGAGCCTGTATATGGGTTGACGACGATGCATGCGAGCCTTAAAGAATTCTATGAAACGAAAGCACCGTCGGTGGCAGATGAAGAAACCAAGGCAGCAGCCCATGCATTTGGATTGATTGCACTTGGTAAATTTATCCTCCGGCTCCCTGCTGAAGTTGCAGAGGAGGAATTACCACGGTTGAAGGGAACTCTTATTTCGGTGCGTGTCCTTTGCTCAAATTCGTATGCCGAGGCTGATGCACTTGTCAAAGTCTCTGAACGATAGATCGTCTCTTATCATCCGTGAATCCGCCGCTGCTTCGATCATTGCTGCCCAACTTGTTCTACGCGACGAGACGCACCTATTCGCGCTTCTCGACGGGTTGGCGGATGACAAGAAAAACTTGTTGACGTATCTATTCGACAAGCATGGTGCCCGTGGAATGACGGCGTCGAATAGGAAAACCGGACTGCATAAACTTGAGAAAGAAATACGGCGGCTTGATACGCGCACCAGTACACCTTCGAGACCGCCTCGAACTTGAATACGATTATTGTTTGTTCGTGATACCCGATATGATATGATAATTAGCTATCTAAATGCATTGACTGTGAAATGTTTTTGTATGCACATGCGGATCAAAAAATACGGTAGCGACGAGACAAGTAGTACCCGACGCCTGCCAGTAGGCCGCCGACGTGACCAATAGAATCGGTTGTACCACCCTGCAAAACGAGTGATAGTGAGGAACAGCAGTAGAGGATGCACCAAAGGTAGCACTCACACTATCTTTGAGGGCATTGTAGGAGTCCCATGCAAAGATACCGGATACGACGAGCCAGGCGGGGACCGGTACAATTCCATACAACTGGAATGTGAGTCTCGGAGCAAAGCAAGCAATTGCAGCAACTACAGAGTAAACAGCACCTGAGAATGAGCTGTAAGTAAAGTCATACGTAGTAGGAGATTTGGACCAGATTCACCGCTGGCACCATGTGCAGGCCTATCACGGTGCCTGACATAATGGGAGTAGGCCATACTTGTAAGGGATGAGACGATACCACCTGGAAGATGGTGTGAAGCTGACTACGAGGAGACATGAGATGAAGATACATACCTCCGAGATAGAGGAAAAGAAATTGACGGCTGCCGATGCCTCGAAGGAGATGGTCGCCCATGAAATAAAAGGTGAACATATTGAAGAATATGTGGCCGACATTTTGGTGTGAAAAGGCGCTTGAGATGATTGTCCAACTAGAAAGGATACATCAGTGAGTTGGGGGAGCCGAGAGAGGGAGGGCCGGACAGTCTTCCATTCCTGAGGTTGTCGACGCTGTTGGTAAAGTTTTGATGCATCCATTCGAGTGCCGAGGGGTCTTTCTCCATTAGCTAGAAGCGGGGGGAGAGTGAGTAAGAAGAAAAAGAAACAAGATGGACGGGACGTACTGCACGACTACGAGCGGCCTGCCAAAGGCAGAAGACGGCGCCATTTGCACCGATTATGCCCCAGAAGACATAGTTGTGAGGGATATTGTCGAGAAAACCGAGGAAACTACGGCCGCGTGAGTGAGGTTGGGCCGGGTGGTAGCGGAGAGTATGTCTGGAAGAGGAAAAAAAGGAGCGGGAAAGCGTCGGTGGCCTGGCGAAAAGGCTGGCTGGACGGAGGAGGCTGAGAGGGCGGAAGAAGACCATTTGTTTGTTTGCAGCTGTTGACGCGCAGCGACCAAGGCCGGTCACTGCGGAACGACTGCCTCGTTCAGAACGACATGTCCCACCACCTCTTCATTCTCTCGCCGGCGGACTCTCCGATCTACTCGCTCACACACTATTCTACCAGGGCAGCGGCCAGCGCCGTCTCCCCGCTTGCATCGAACCTGCCGACCTGGTCCACCTCGGCGTTTGCTGGGACACTGACTGCGTTGTCTGGCGCGTCGAGTGTCGCGCAGCACACGCCGAGTGGGCCGGTCAAGATGGGCGGAGGGCAGGATCGCCACGTGATCCAGATGATTGCGAACGCGAGCTTGGACGCGATCGAGGACGTCATGCGAAAGGAAAATGTCATGTCCGTCCCTCCCTCACGATATACCGCAGAGAACTGATGCGGCGCACGGGGCAGGTATCTCCGTTCGGTCGACAAGTTTAATGAGTGGACCGTGTCCGCGTTTGTGACGCCCGGAAGTACGCGCGAGGACAGATGACAATTACGACGCTAATGATGGGAACAGATGTGAAATTCGTGCTGCTGCACGAGGGCAAGAATGACGAGGGGATCAGGGGGTTTTTCATGGATGTGTGGGAGATGTATGTCAAGGTGGGTAGCTACGAACAGACGGCGACGAGCACTGAATTATTTCCTGTGCAGGCCCAGCTGAATCCGTTTCATGGCCTGATCTCGAGTTCGGTGTTTGATGGGCGAATCCGCGCCAGTGCCAAAAAGCATCTGTGACTGTGACAGGCTGTGTAGTGACTGTGACGGGGTGGCTGTCTCTTCTTTTGCTCCTCCTCCCAGCGCCGTGGGTGGCCTCTTTCTCTCTCTTTCTATCTCTCGCTATTCTCAAAAAAAATATACGCTTTCTCTTTCTTTCTTCTTTGTCAGTACTCTCCTCTCCTTTCTCTCTCTCTCTTCCTCACAGTCGTGCTCCCCCATTCATCCCTCTCCAGCGCCTCTTCTTGTTCAGTATTCCCCTTTTTCTCCAGCTATCTATCTACCTTCATGTCAAACAATCACCGTGCCTCCCTCCTCAATGGCCTCCGAACGGGCGGCGTGCGCTCTGTCTCAACCAACTTCCCTCACTCCGCCGCCCCTGGCGCTGCCACATTTAACCTTTCTCGCTTCCCACCTCACCCAGAGGAAGAAGGTGACCAATTCTTGGACATTACCCAACATTTCAACAATAGAAACATTCCCATGACTTCTGCCGTCGACGGCAATAATCACTTCTCTCTTCAGCAGGCCCATTACCCCATCAATCAGAACAACTTTTCCTTCAGCCCCGCCTTCCCTCAAGTGTCCTCTCCCGCCGCCCACAATCAAGCCATGTCAATGCAAATGCTCCAGCTTGAGATGATGAGGATCCAGGTAAGCTTCCCTACCTGCTGTCCTATCCCCCTTACCTCATCAACTCCTTATAGGCGCAGACCATCCAGAACCAGCAATATCAGGCAGAATTGATCGCCCAGGCTCAATATCAAAAGCAGCTCCAACTTCAGAATGCTCAGAATGCTGCCCGACGCCAACAGCTCAACTGCAATCCTCCTGCTACTACCGGCCCGACCAATCTTACTTTCGGTTCCAGAGCTACTCCACCTAACAACCAAGGTCGCAGAGGCAATCAAGCCGATCATCTGCGCGCCCAACTTGGCTTGGGCCCTGCTCCCACCGCTTCTGATGATCAGCCTCCCATGACCGCCGCTTTGGGTGGACGCTTTGGTAGCCGTTCTGTCACTGTCAATGGTTCAAATCAGTCCCCGGCCCGCTACGCCAGCGGCGAGTATGATATTGCTCCCCCCGCGACCCCGGGTTCTACTACTGTTATTAGTGGTGGAATTTCCTTGGGTAATCCCGCCTCGAACAATGTTCATCCTCCCTCCAAGTCTGATTCTGTCTCTTCTTGGAGGCGCGGTGGCTCTAATAACTCGGTCATCAATGGAAATCGTGCTGTCTCGTCCCCTATTGTGAAGATCACTCCAGCTCCTGACAACGAATCCGAATCTCCCGTCGGAAATCCAGGTTCCAGATTTCGTCCTCACCCTCTACGCTTCAACCCTGTAGTTTCCCAACCTTTACCCGCCGTCACTATTGTTGATACAGATGAGGATGCTGATGCTGACTCGTCTTGTTCCTCTGACAAGACTCACTCCTCACCAACTACCCCTCGATCCTCCGCTTCGTCCAACGAGATGCCTCTTTCGCCGCGCGAGGAGGCCTCCAAGAAATTGTTTGAGGGTCTTGGCATTAGTCGCCCCATCACTGGTTCTCCCGAGCACCAACAACAGTACCCCACCGTGTCCGTTGTCAACCACAGGATGGCTAGTCAACCCACCAGGCAGCCTCGAGGGCCGCCGTCGGGTGCTGATGAGCTCGGACCCAAGAATTTTGCTGCTCGTATCCGTCGCAAGGCCATCGGAGGCCTGATAGATGCACGTGAAAGACGTGAAGTTATTGATGCATTCTGATTCACCCCTAATTACGAGAGTACGGACTTAAAGAAAAGTTGATTATCATCCACTCTCCACTCTCTGAATCTCCCATTGGCTACTGAATAGCTGGATTTTTCTTTATTCTTCTTCTTCTATGAGTATCTTCTGTATAAAGAAAAAGTACAAGAAAAGGGTTTTTTGATCGTGTTTTTCTCTGTCTGGTCAATATTCCAATTTGACTAGGGCACCCTCCATTCTTTTACAAGCGCCTCCCTCCGATTCTGTAATTAAATCGTTCCGTAGCTTCTCGACTGTTTGATACCAGTACTCATTCCAGCCGCACGATGCGGTTGGTTTTCCAAATAATTACCCGCCCAAGGTTTTCGCAGTGAAGCCATGCACAGATGCAAGTCTCGAGATAAACTATAGACAAATACGAAAAAAAAACAAGAAAGTAGCTACTTGCAGCGCTGACCCACGATCGACTTCCCGTGTTCCTGAAAGGAGGTCTATCAGATATCGCAATGAATTATGAGACTTTCGCTTACTTGCCACTCCTCTTTACTGATCCATAGCTGATGGAAGGTACCCAGGCTCGCCAAGATACTGCCTCCAAGCCAGCCTCCGTACCGCCGTTCAATGGGATTACCAGGTGCATGTATCTTGGCCTGTGATGCATAGTCAGTCATACGATTGGCAGTACCAAGGATTCCACTTGACATACATGAGGGAATGTTCTTGTAAGCTCATTACTCAGACGATCAGCGAATCCTGAAAATTGACTACCACCTCCAGTCAGCACTACATTGCCCATGAGGACTTGGCGTAGCTCTGCGTCACAAGCGCGAAGCGACTCGGTGATTAGAGCGGGGATGTTTTTTGGTAGATTCGGATTCGACGCCTAATAAATAGTTTTCAGCAGAGAGAAATTTGGTGGGATAGAAATGGCGCATACGACGAGCGCTGGCGAATGCCAGAAGAACTGTTCTCCTACTTGGAACCGTTCCATACCAAAGTAGGTATTAAAACCAGTCGGAAACTCGTATAACCGTGGAGGGCGAGACTGAGCGGCGCTATTGCATCAAAGCGGTAAGTATGATATATCTCCATCGCGTATTACTTGGATACCTACGCGTCGTTCCACCCTTGGTCCAGAACAGCTGCACAATGTTGAATCCACTCATCTATCTCGCGTTCCTCGGCCCACGACTGCCAAGTTTCCGTTGTTTTCGGAATTCGATCCTGACGTGCGACAAATTGAACAGGCATATTTGGTTCGACGGCCTAAACCATAGAGTAGGCGTCAAGAATGAATACACTTTTAGTAGATGGTCAGCCCACAGTTTTTGATTCAATCATTTGTTGAGGAAGGAGAGCAATGCCTGATCGACTTGATGTAGGGGTGACGAGAATGTGGCGAGCATGGGCGCGCACGAGTTTTGGAAGACTAGAATAAACGAGACCTTAAGAGTGTCAGACACGACTTTTCATTATTCTTCGCGGCAAACCCACCTTTGCGTAACACAAAACCATCTACAACGGGCGTCACACTAGCCATCGCCTGACCAACATCAACCACAAACGCAGTCCCTTTCCCAGCTGCAAAACTGAATCCTCGCTTAATCAAATCTCTCAAAGAAAACGCGTATATATTTAAACCGGACTCACGCGTTCAAGACACCAGTATTTGCGATATAAAACGCAGGAACTTGAAATTCTTCAAACATGATCTCTGCCATACGTTCCCGGTTCGCGGGTGTGTTCCAGGTTGGTTCGGTAACAAGGATCGGGTGTTCGGTAGGATTACAACGCATGACATCCGAAATGGCATGGTCAATGAGAGGTTTTATCGGACTGAAGTCATTTACTACGCAATTCAAGATTAATAAACTGTCAAAGATAGTCGTTGCATAGCATCGACTCACTAAGCCCATCGACGATAGGATTTGCTACTTCCATACCCTCCCTCCATACCGAAGGCCCCGACTGGCCGATATATAGTCTTGCAAATTTTGATTTATTGGACTCTGTGTTGTTTTCACCAGCATCCCCCATAATAACATCGGTATCAGGATTGGTGGGCATGTAGCCATAGTGAGTTGGGATGATGGCTCTTGGCGTATCGTCTCCTGCATAACCCGCGCGAACAGATGACGTTCCAATGTCGACTACAAGTGCCGATACTTCATCTATGCAAAGGGTCAAGAAATGGCAGGATGATGATAAACACAAAACTTACCTCCTCCATAATTGACCATCTTGAGCTCACGAGACAAGAAGCGTTGAATGTATTGATACAGCGATTCAGACTTGTTTACTCATGTTATCTTCAGATGGCATAGCTTCAAATCAAGTGTGTTCTTGCTCACAAGTTTGCCATAGAAGTAAAGGATATGAAGAACGATGAAATAATTGCGAGAAACACAAACTACTACGTAAACTAGGGCGGGCACAAGATTGTCCCAAATAGACGAATATGTAGCAGAACCTACTCCTATTTAGATCTTCAGGGTATATCAGCACCTCTGGACCACGAAACAGTAGAGAGGTATTACTTACATATTGAGAGAGCCAGCGGAAACCTGGGTATCACAGGTCAGGGGTTGGAAGACGTTGAGCTCATGATAGTCACATACCTTCACCATACCCTTGTCTCTGCACAACGGAACACATAAATATCTCAATGGGCCGAATGTCGCTTAGAGGGACTTTACCCTAATCAGACATTGTTAAGTTCCAAGTGCATGACTGTGCAGGAAATTAAATGGATTCGAACCTTGCCAGTGGTCTGGTACAGTCCCAGATGATGCCTCAACTCTTCCTCGCTGACTGCACCAGGGGCATCAATCTTGTTTCCGAGAACTAAAAAGGGGACTTTTGAAAGCTCTTCGATAGAGAGCAATGCATCAAGTTCAGCCTTGCTCTCAGAGAAGCGCTCAAAGTCAGCACTGTCCACCATAAAGATGATGCCATCGACTTCGGGGAAGTAATCCCTCCAGAGCCGACGTGCTAAAGACGCGGGGGAAACGAGTAAAAACGCTTTACAAATGAAGACATGAAGCGCCTAGACACACCCTGCTGGTGACCACCCAGATCATACGTGGTGAATTTCACGTTTCCAATGGCAAGTTCTTCTGAGGCTACGTGAATACAATGAATGAGTTACATCGTTGAGAGGGTTGTTCATTTCAAAATGCATACTCGGGTGAAGGGTTGGCTGCAAAGTAGCGAGGCGGTCATTCTTTAACATGTGTAGCAGCGTCTGAAGGACCAGGTCAGCCTCCGCGATTGTTTATAACAGCAACATGCGTACAGTTTTTCCGGCATTATCTAGACCGAGGAAAAGAATTTTAGCATTCTTGTGGAGGAGACCTAAGTATTTTGGAGCACGAGGCACACGGTCAAAAGTCATTCATTGAGGTTATCTGCACAACAACCCACCAAGGGAAGAGAGGACGTCCCAGAACCAGTTGAGAATGAACATGGTAGGGGTGAAGCTGGACCAAGACTGGATAACAGGAAATCGAGGACGTGGAACAGGAAACAGGAGGGCCAGCCAGCCATTAGCTCACCGTCACCCTCGACACGTCACACATCACGCGAAACACGTCACGAAATTCAAGTTGCATACGAAGCACCTGGCCGTCCTCCTCAACAGTGGCAATGAAAAGATGCACTAAAGCCAACCTTTGATGAATTGAAGGACAGTTGCATAGAAATTGCCGAATTGCAAACTCGATGAATGGACGCAGTTCCGGTTGATTGTTTGTCTGTATTAGTCAACAACTCCAGATCACCTTCGAATAACTTTTTCAGTCTTCAGTGCTGAAAAAACCCTCGACAACCAGTCATGCCTCCCGATGCCTTGAAAAATAGTAGAAAACGAAAGCAGGTAGACGAAGACACGTATACCCCTCAGAGCACAGTCCAACTCGAAATGCTTACCGACGAAGAAGATGCCGCGCCAGTCAGTTCGGATGACGATGAAACGGAAGAATTCCCGGAAATTGACTCTGGCAGCGACTCAGAGGAAGAGAGCGACCAGGAAGAAATTGATGACGACGATGAGCAGCAGTCAGACGACGATTCCGATGAATTGGACTCGGACGCTTCTCTTCGAGTTTTCCCAAAAGCAAAAACTGAAATTTCGGATGTTACTGGCAAACCAAAACGCGTCTACCCGGAAATCGAAGCGGATTACGACTCCGATTCTTCGACGGAAGATGTACGTCCTTTTACCACAGGTGATTTCATGCTGAGAATTAAAAAAATATGCAGGCACCAAATCGCGTCGGTAATATTCCGATGCACTGGTACGATGACTTGCCACATATCGGTTACGATATTAATGGCAAGAAGGTACTCAGACCGGCTCGCGGCGATGAACTGGACAAGTTCCTTGCAACCGTGGATAACCCAGATGCATGGTATGGCTTCCTGCTCTCTCCCTCTCCGTACTTACGCCTTGACTGATTTCAATCAGGATGTCTGCCTTCGATAAGAATCTTCAAATGGATAAGCCTTTAACAAATGAAGAATTGGATCTTATTCGGCGACTTTATAAAGGCGAAAATCCGGACGTCGGCTATGACCCATACGAGCCCATGGTTGAATGGTTCACAGGAAAAGGAAAGGAAGAGATAATGCCGTTATCTGCTGCACCAGAACCCAAACGTCGTTGGATCCCAAGTAAATGGGAAAAACAAAAGGTCAGCCTATTGCATCCCTGCGTTCCTTCGTCCTCCGTCCTAAATATTTTTTTAGGTTATGAAAATTGTACGCGCTATTCGGCAGGGGCGCATTGTTCCCAACAAACCAAAGTCGACCAACAAAATGGAGTTTTTCTCTATATGGTCGGACCAGCCCTCAGCGCTTCAACAACCTCCGCCCCCTGCTCCCAAAGTCCGTTTACCCACCAATTCAGAGTCCTATAATCCTCCTGAGGAATACCTGCCGACGACGGAGGAGCAAGAAGAATGGAAACAAAAAGATCCAGAAGATCGTGAACGCGATTACCTCCCGCAGAAGTATCCATCACTCCGACTTGTTCCAGCATATGATCGTTTTATCCAGGAACGATTCCATCGTCAGCTTGATCTATATCTCGCGCCCCGTGTGCAGCGAGTCAAGCTGAACATGGACCCAAAATCATTGATTCCCAAGTTGCCGAGTCCGAGCACGCTTAAACCGTTCCCAAATTACAAGAGCCTAAGTTTCG
This sequence comes from Agaricus sinodeliciosus, assembly GCA_022315185.1. Taxonomy (NCBI): domain Eukaryota; kingdom Fungi; phylum Basidiomycota; class Agaricomycetes; order Agaricales; family Agaricaceae; genus Agaricus; species Agaricus sinodeliciosus. The sequence goes on along the minus strand of JAHTMV010000003.1, from coordinate 57,315 downwards.
CGCACTCAAAAGGCCGAGCTCGCTGCTTATCTGTCAGCCCCGATGGTGCCTGGGTAGCAAGCGGTGATGACGGAGGCGTTGTCAGTCTTTGGGAGGTTAATGTAGGGCGGGAAACAAAACGATGGCAGTTCAAGAACAAAGTCAGTTCCATTGAATGGTGCCCGAGAATGGATGTCAGCTATCTTATCATTGGAGTGTAAGTTTGTCAGCCAGCTCGAATCATGCTTCCTACTCCACAGCTCATACTTTCTTAAGTGAGGAGGAACTGCATTTTCTCATTCCTCCAAATTTACCCGACGATGTTTACTCCCGCACGAAGTCCCTTCTTTCTCCCTCAACGCTACCTGCCCAGCCAACACCTTCACCGCTTACATGGGAATCAATCTCATTGGGTGGCCGATCTATTGATGAGCCTATTCTATCCATTCGCCTACCCTCATCATCTGGCACTCCAACCCATATTGCGTGGCATCGTAGAGGTGATTATGTCGCGACCGTATGTAAGTGCATGACATATTCAGCATCTCAATGAAGCCGTCATTGAATAATCGTACAGCCACGGGTGGACCTCAGAACAACGTCTGGATACACCAGATGTCCCGCAGACACTCCCAAGCTCCATTCAAAAAAGTGAAAGGGTCAGTGCAGGTCGTCCTTTTTCATCCCACGAAGCCCCATTTTTTCGTTGCTGTGAGTCCTACTCCATCCTCGTACTCGATCAGTACTCAATGAAGGGATCAGACTCAGCAATACATCCGTATCTACAATCTATCAGAGCAACAGCTACTCAAAACCTTAAATCCTGGTATGAAATGGATATCGTGCATGGATATTCATCCTTCTGGCGATCACTTAATTGTCGGAGGATATGATCGAAAATTATGCTGGTTTGACCTGGAGCTTAGTGACAAGCCGTACAAGAGTTTGAGGTGAGCTATTTTGAGTCTACCTGATTGCAACAAAATAAAACGAACGTAAATCCTAGGTATCATACTCGTGCCATCCGTTCTGTTTGTTATCACCCGACCTATCCGCTGTTCGCATCTTCATCAGATGATGGATCAATTCAAGTATTCCATGCACGGGTCTATAATGACCTTCTCACTGACGCCCTTATCGTACCATTGAAGATATTACGCGGCCATCAAGTTCAGGAAGGCTTGGGTGTGCTACGAATAAAATGGTGTACACGGCAACCATGGCTTCTGAGCAGCGGCGCTGATGGACAAGTAGCTGTTTGGTGTAGTTGATGTTGTTCGTCCTTCATTCTCGGACTACATGCATTTGTCTATTTTCATATTGTTTACTTCCCTTTCCGACGGTTCAGCCTGAGACCCACCAATCCGTGACGACGTGGGAGGGCAACATTTCGACTCGCACTTCTAATTCCCAGACGTTATGAGCGTCCCATTGTGGATGAGATTAATCGGATGTTGACCGCCACAATATGTATACGCTCTTTGGGCGGCAAATTTAGTGCACTTCACGTATTTCATCTTCACGGCGCAACAAATTTCCCTCGTCTTTATAAGTACTTCCTTCAAATATTTCTTTCTTCTATGAACCATATGATCTTAATAAAGATATTTTTATCAAGGATTAAATAAAGCACCAACATTATTAGCCCTCTACTTTCCCATTTACGATAGACTTCATCATGATTACCGAATCACATGCCACGCCTGTTCATCTCAAATCATGACTCAACGTCAAAGAACAATGAACTATGAACTGAAAGCGGACATTAATTCACTAGCCAAGCACGAACCAAGGAAACTGCCAGACTGTGATAGTCAAGATAATAATGGAATACCCGAACGGAGCTAAATAACAAAAATGGTGCACTTCATGAAACCTTGTTCGCCTCGCCCTTCCTCGCCCTTCTCCACTGGGCGCTAGGAAGCTTTAAAAATTGGAGTTTGATCAAATGCATGTTTCCTTTGTCCCGTTCAAAGACCTTGAAAGTGACCCAAATAACCCAACGCGCTGTACGGTACTGCCCCGTTGACGATTACGATGGTAAACTGGTCGGATCCAAAGGAAATAGCAAGGGATGCAGGTGGGCTTCAAGTACGATGATGATTTCAAAATACTTCAATGCTGTGTTGGTAGCTGTTTTTGAGAAACTACTTTTTGCGCTCTTGGGTGTTTACCTATGGGAACTCACTCTGCACTTTGACTTTGAATGGTCGTTCATCACCAGGCGCCGCGCCTTCCGTTGGCCTTTGGTGAGTTCTTGCGCCTGTTTCTTTCTTCTGTTATGTGAACGCTGAGTTTCGAATATAGGGTTCGTTGTCTCTACTTACTTGAACTCCTGTCTCCTGATTACTTCCCAGTTTTTTTCTTCTTCTGTCGCTACTGCATGCTCCTTTCATTCACTGGACTGTGAGTTCGAGAGGTGCACATTTGTTTATCTCACTTCTGACCTTCTAACGCCCGCTAGTATAATATCTTTGACGGTAACAACCGAAGTAAGCTATTGATCTTCTTGGCCACAACTCCGTCAGGTAATTTGGTGAGCGTATAGATTAATTGTCGAGTACGTGCGACGTTTTTAGTCAAGGAGCTATTTCGCTGAAAAACATTCAAACATTCCTTAGGCCCTTTACACATTCAACTCCGTAAATTTATTGATACTCCGTGGTAACGAAAAACTCAATCGTCGTCCTTCAGTGGGCGGGGAATATGACCATCCTGTGTGCTTCTACTTCGTTAATGCTGAGGACGTGAGTGTATTCCTTGATTATCAAGTGATTGCCTCATGAATGCCACACGATACTTAAGCATTGCGCTTTGGAATCGTAAAAGGATCATCGTAGCAACGCTCACCGTCCTCTGCTTGGCGCATTGGGGTCTCCTTTATCGGACTATGTTCATCGTGGTCGCCGAGTGGGATCCCGAGCTAGACATATGTGAAGTAACCCAAACGAGCCCAGGCCTTCTCAATACCACCTTCTTTTTCAGTAAGTACTGCTTGCTCCTGAAGCCTATAATTTGACGATGCGAAAAATAAATCAACCTTTATAGCGATGGCATTTGATTTCATCATCCTCATCTTCAGCGCTGTCGCTCTATTAGGTCGCCATACTGCGCGAACAGACCTTTGGAAACTTCTTTTTCACGATGGGCTCGTTTACTTCCTAATTTCATTTTCTATGAATTGTATTCCAGCGGTAAGCTTTAATCCATGATGATTGGGTCACAGAAGACTTATCTCACCCAGGTCCTCAATATCCTTGATCTGAACAGTGGGTCATCCACCCTCCTCTTTTGTGAGATCTATTGACTCAGTTGATGACACCTTCAGCGCCCATGAATGTGTACGTCTTCTCACGCTAATTAAAGGTTTTCCATCACTAACTCGTGTGCATTAGGATTGCCACAGTAAAACGTTTCCTTTTCTCCGATATGTGCGGAGCTGACTATATTTTCCCTATCAAAAATTGACAGGTCCCTGCTGCAATGATAACGTGCGTTCGAACTTATTTCTGGCGCAGAAAAACTGACAGAACTCAAATGTACTAGTGCAATCGCGGCTTGCCGTGCAGTGATTCGTCTGATGGAGTTCAGCGCAACGGAAACATATATCCATGAGATGAGTCGCGTCGGTCCCAATAAGGACACTAGGCCAAGTATTGTTCCTCGTTGGTCAAGGAGGGAGAAAGGAATGAGTTCCGCTCGCCCTGAAGTTCATGTAACAACGGAGCACATCACTATGGCAGAGTTTCCGTACGCGTGAAGTCTTTTCTAAAATTTGCTGATAAGCTTGCATGCTCAAACTGGATAAGGTCACCGAGTTATTCCTCTCCGTGCTCAAAGAGCGGCGTCAGCATAGTCTCTGACCCTGACAACAACTCGATGACCATAAAGGAGACGAAGGAGGCTTCAGAAAAAGAAATCGTATAATTTGTTTCTAGAGCTGTGCCTTTGATTGGTGAAACTGTATATAGAAATAGGAATTTACATTCTGGTGATGCTTTGCTAGTCTACATATATGGGTCCGCGCTGGAGGAAAATCTAAATCATCGACGCCACACCCACAATTGATGTGATCGTGAGCCAGCGAACTTTCTTCACTTCATCTCTGAGTTGGGTATCAGCCTCTATGAAACTGGCCCGGGATTTGTCCCAGCTGCACACAGGCTCACAGCTGGAGTGACGTGCAAATGATACATAATGGTATTGCAACCTTCACTAGGTAGATACCACTATATCCTTTTCTACCGCTCCTATCACTTTTTGCCTTCGTCATAGCCACCTCCGTCGCAGCGAGTTTCGTTGTCCATGAGGGAACAGCCGTAAGCAATCTGCTTAATTCGCCGCTGGAGCTCAAATGTTCCGCAGCTCATCGAAAACAGGACGGCACAAGAACGACAGTCCTGCCTTAGTCGCTGATGAGGGAAGCTAGCTTGATGAATTTGGTCGCACAGATAATTATCCAAATGCATGTCCTGTCCAGGAAGTTAAAGCATACGTGCGCCCACTCGAAGAATGAAAATATTGTCGATTTTCACTTTCTCGGGAAACTGGATGACTTTGTGGACGAAGGGAACCGTTGGCTACGTTAGATGGAAGATTTATAACGAAAAGAGGACAGGTCACTGATGCAAATTAGCGTCTGCACTATGGGCATCTGAATGCTTGTGATGGTCATTTTATGCGAACATTGAACCAAAGTTGAGCAAACGAGACGATGCTAACCAGTGTTGTACAGCTGCTATCCGCACATCTTTGATTGATTGGTTCTACAGTTAGCATTGCTAACTGTATTTTTGAGGTGTTGTATGTATCTATAGAGTCGATTTCAATGCTGTATGGATTGCAAAACACGAATGATATCGTTAATAAGTACTCGAAAAGGGAATTAACAAGTCAGAAAACCATCTCGGAGAAGTGATGTGAATTGAGTATAGAACGCTCAGGATTTGGCAACATCAGGGACACGCATAACTACAGCAAATGGGGGTGATACACAAAATGCAAGGGTATATCTATTTCCTCATCTTCTCCTCTTCGATCGACCTGATTTACGTCGACCCGCTACAAGTCCCTGTCTGTTCATTCCACGAGAGGCAGGTCGAGGGGCCAAACCCTTCGATTTCCTCCACTCTTCCCTTCTTGAGCCACGAGGTCCATGCGTTGATATGCGTTGGGATTTTGATTCTGTATCAATCTGCATAGAATCTAGACAAACTACGGATTTTATATGGAATGTAACGGCGTTGGAAGACGTGCTCGAACCTGTGTCGTTTGTATGATTTTCGGGAACGGGCGGTTCGAGAGCTATTGATGAGGAAGTCATTAATGATTGAAGACTGATGGCGAATGGGGATTATGGATCAGGAGGTCATCCCGGGGAAAAGCGAAGTCGAGGAGAGTAGCACCTTCCCAGATGCGGGAAGAGTGAATTGGGAAATTTGAAAGATTATCCAGAGTGATATCACTGGGGTCGAGCATACCAAGGCGCACGAACCAAGACCAACCTGGGTTATCTGTGGTAGCCTCCAGTGGATCAGCATCTGCCTCCCCTTCCTGTTCGCTTTTTATCGTTTGTTGAAGTTTGAGATTGAGACGCTGAAGGCGAGCGGCTTCTGTGGCTGCATATACGCCGGATTCACGTTTCTTGTTGCGGAAAGACCGCTTAACTTTGGACCGAGTTGACTTTGCCATGATGGTTGGTGAGAGACGTTTGATGTGTTTTTTTTTTCTTTCGACACATCTTGACTCAGCGGATCAGCGTGAGAACTTTGCTACCGGGATTACAGTGCAAATCGTAGACTAATACCCTCCAGCTTTTTTGAGAGCAATATCTATACATTATTCTTGAACAGCCTCCCTGTATAGTCGCGGCAAAGTCAGATGAGGCATGATGCGAGTGAGATGGAAGGTGACTTATAATATATAGAACATTGTTACACCTGAAAACACAGGATAAGCCATATGCGCGAGATCGCGCAGATACGCGCCACTCACCGAATGAAAACCTCTCCCAAAGCGCCGTTCGATTTACCGTCCTGGAACTCTTCCGTATTTGCAAGCTTCAATAAAAAGGCTATCTCAATGGCGTTGACAGCTCGAGGCGTGAACTAGAACTGACCTGGAGGTTCATATAACCGTCTGTGCTAACGAGAAAGCCTTTGTATTCAAGGCCCCATTTTAGGCGAACGAAGACGGGCTTCCCGGTGAGCTCCTGCAGAAACGGCTTTGGGTTGACTGGGTTTACCTGCGGGGGAATGAGGAGGGTTTCCAGTGGGGAGAACGGGGGGAGGGACTTACGGACATGGTGGTGGTTGGACCGAAGAGCACGTGCGGAGTTTTCAGCAGCGCTGATGGCTGTCTTCCCCGCCTCTCTGCCACAATGTCAGACCGCGAGGGCCACGCAGGCGTCCCAGGGGACGACGACCTCTCCCTTCCCAAAGCCACAGTCTCCAAAATGATCGCAGGTCTCGTCCTTCTCCTTCTCTGTCCTCTTGTCTCTCCTCACCCGCCCATCTTCAGAACTACTGCCGAATGACATCGTTTGCGCAAAAGAAACCAGGGATCTTGTCATAGAGTGCTGTGTAGGTGAAGCAGCCCATTTTCTTTGTGAATTCATTTTCCTGATTTTGCTACTACCAGAATTTATACACTTAATCTCATCAGAGGCAAACGAAATCTGCGAACAAGAGTCTAAGAAAACGATAGCACCAGAACATATCATCAGTGCCCTCAAGGTACGGTTCTCGCCACCTTAATGGTTTCCTTCTGTTCATCGGGCTCTCCAGCGCCTCGGTTTCGATTCCTTCACAGCCGAGGTAGAAGACGTGTTGAAGGACCACAAACAACAGCAAAAAGTCGGTCATTCAACCCACCCACTTATTTTCCGCTATATACTTACAACCCTTGCAGGACCGCGAAAAGAAAGTCTCCAAGTTTGAGCAGTCTGGATTAACAGAGGAAGAACTCCTCGCCGAGCAGGAGAAATTATTCGCTGCGAGTCGCGCCAAGTTTCAATCTACCCAGCAATGATCATCGTGTAGTATCATCTGTACGCCTATACTTATTCATTTCGGTTTCGTAGCCTTTCGCGCAACTTTTTTAGCCTTCTCATGGGCGAATCTCCATTCCAGTTTGTCGCGTTAATATCTGGAGGGTCGGCTGTCATGACTGGCAATCCTCCTTGCTCGATCGCGAAGGAGGCAGACGCCGTAGCGAAGAGGGTAGCTATCACAATAACCCCTTAGTTCGCATCTTTTTTTCAACATCATCGTCTCACCTTCATACACATCACCTTCAGAGAAGGTAAGACCAGCCGCCAAACCGCCAAGAAAACTGTTTCCAGCACCTGAATCTAAATATCAGTTCTTTCGCCCTCTCAGCGCAACAGATTTTACACACCCGTAACATCAACTACGTGCCGTGCATCCTCTTCGCTTTCAGTCCAGAAAGCGTCAATCCAGACCCCTTCCTTTCCCCGAGATTTCACATAGGCACCCAGTTGACCACTACGAATAATGACCCATCCTTGTCCTTCAGCAATACCGAAATCCAAAAATGTTTGCGTTGCCTTCTCAATACCGGATCTCGTCGGTGGATGGGGCTCAGAAAGCAGGCTCAATGCCTCCTCAGCATTCGGGCTATAAAATGATGAGTATAAAGTGCAACTGCAGGAAAATTCCCCACCTCAATATATGCACATTTGCTAAAACCTCTTTCAACGCCGGTAAAGCTTCTGGAACACAACTATCCTACGAGTTCTGATGAGATGCATGTGCGAGGGCCGAACAGCCCACGTACAGGGATGGGTTCATATATCACAGTCGGAGACCATCCAGGAACTTCTTGAATTTCCGATAAGATCTGTTGAGCGCGTTTTGGAGAGCAAATGAAGTGGATATAGCGGGGCCGGCCAAGTTTACTGCCTTCGATTTCTCTCGGAGTGAGACGTATTCGATCTGTTAGATACTTGAAACTGCACAAGAGCCTCTGTTAAATCTCGTGCATCTCCCAGAGTGCTTTCATACTTTCTGTGATCGCCGTAATACGAGTTTAAGGCTCTGGTCGTCGGATGATCTGGTTGATCTCTAAACAACCACATATCTTCCCCATAGCCCAGTAGTTTCTCTTCTATTTCCTTGGGAAAGTCATATCCTTTATCCACGATCATACCGATTCTTCCAGGTGGCAACCTATCGTGTGGTCGACTTTCCAAGAACAAGTGGGGACAATTAATCATCCGAACCACATTCGTGCTCCAATAACCGCATACGTCCCCCCTCCGCCAATCTAAAGCAACAACACGCATTGTCAGTTGCCCAACGCACCACTGAGTAAAAAAAAAAAAAAAGGTAATCCCGCCTGTGATTTCAGGATTTTTCCAGTGGGTTCACCGTTCTCGTCTCTGAATTCGAAATCATCGACGATGAACAATCCAAGAGTGACGAAAAGAGGTCCGTTATTTCCCGACATTACACCAAGTGGGGTGTCTGAGAGATGACGAGAAGATGGGTATAGAAAGATAAGATAACGTCACAGCGTTGTAATTAAGCAGCAGCACATACATACTACCGTAAACCCCCCTCATTAGTCTTCCTCCTTGATAATACTCTTCCTATGGATCTCTCCATGCAAGTTTGGGCCGTCTTTTACCATCCCACCCTATTCACCGAAGACGTGAGTCCCCCCTTCTTTCTCCTTCAAAATGGAATTCACGCCAGACATCCCTGTCAATGTCAACTTTAGTTGTATCAGCGCGCCCTTTTAGTCATCGACACCCTCGATCCAGACGCCGCCACACGCATTCGGAGGTTTTATCGACGTGAAGACGCATGCCGTAAGATCCATACCCTCTTCTACTTTTTTCAAACAAAAAACCCCTAGCCAAATTCATCTCCCCCCCCCCCCCAAAAAAAATCAATTAGGAACACTGATCGGCCATCTCTTACGGCGGCTTATGCTGCATGAATTGGGTATTGATCCCAGTGTTATTCGGTTCTCTACCACAGAGACCGGGAAACCTTACATCGTTCGTATACAGGAATGATCAAGTGCCAAGTCCATTTTTTTTGAATTAGACAACCCCCAAAACAGGTTTCCCCCGAGTTAGACCCTCCCCTGGGTTTCAATATCACACATGATAACTCCCTAATCGCATTGGCCTTTGCCAGGAACCGGAATGCTCCAACGTGCGGTATCGGCATCGACATCATGAAACTGCACATTCCAGGGAAAGAGTCATTTCCATCATTTGTTCACACCGTAGGCGATCAGGTGCGAATTTAATTTTACACAGAAGACCTGCTCACAATTGATTTACTTCCCCCCTACCTCTCTCCTCCTCTTCCCCGCCTAGCTGACTCCCCATGAGCATCATTTGATATTTTCCGGATCATCTGCCGAAGAGAAGCTGCAAACCTTTTTCTGGATGTGGACCATGAAAGAGGCTTATACCAAAGCCCTGGGACTTGGTCTTGGCTTCGATTTCAAACGTGTCGAATTTGATGCACAGAGCAGAATTCTTCGGGTAGATGGAGAAACTCCGATAGGCTGGAGTTTTAAAATGTTTGAATTGAAGGACCATGAAGACACATACGAAGGTGTCGTCGCAGAATTTTTGGGAAATGGCCGGACCGAAGTCGTGCATGAAAGCGACACTCATGAATGGCTAAAGCAGTTTGATGCTGTATCGTTTGTCGAGAATGTGATACAACGTCTCAGGATGCAATGAATCAATATCCGGGGATGTGGTTTTAGTATTTCATCGAATCTTATCTATACCTGATCTTCGATCGTGTTAAGAGAGGCCGCCATGAGCCATTCCCCATAATACACACAATCCTTTGGGTTAACCGGACCGCCGCCTTTGCAGAAATCAAAGGATGGACAAAGAGTACATGGGGCTTCTGACCAGCCGAGAGATGAGTGCTCTTCCTTGATGGCTCGATATACACTGCCGTCCGTTTCATCACCAAATCTCGATTGGAAAGGTGATGGGGATCTTTTCGGGTATTTCCGTTTACGCCGGGGGACCTCTTCCTCTGAAGAGGATGCATCTGAAGAGCTCAAGACCTCAAAACTTTGCCTCCCTTTCTTCTTCGGTTCGTCGTCGGTCATGGCATCCGCGGAGTCTGGATCGACCTCGAGCTTCTTTTTCTTTTTCTTCTTCCTCTTTAATGTCCTGCTTTCCGGCTCGGACTCTGTTTCATTGTCATCCTTTCTCCGTTTCCTTCGCTGTTTAATTCGTGACCCATCCTCGGACAATGAGCTTTCTTCTGACTCCGACTCGTTCCATTTCTTCCTTTTTCTGTTATGCGTGTTCTCTTCTCCGGACTTGTACTTGCGTTTCTTCCTCTGTTCTCCATCGGAATCGGATTCAGGCTCGTCAGTAGCCATAGAATCCCACATGGAGGTCCCGAATGGGGGCAACTTAAGAGCAGCGACAACCCAGTAAACAAATGTCGTCGTACATCCAAGTGAGGCGAACCTACTTTTTCGATTTTGCCGTCCAGAATGAGGACATTTAGAAGCATTTCCACATGTTCGACTGACAGTTCCGTTTCGGTAAGCTTTGCTTTCTTCAATGAAGACCGAATATCTTGTGCAGTGGGGTATCTCGGTGGATTAGATATTGCATACAACGCTCCCTCACCACCACCTTCTTTGCGCTTCGGGAAGGTCTATCATAAAATAAGTGCGAAGACAAAAGAGTCAATACATTGGACTGACCGTGTCACGAACGAACTTGTAACAGACTTCAGTCAAGTGTTGAATGAATTCCGTATCTAATTCGTTGTCCGTATACCAAGGACCACCCGTCAAAGAGATCGAAGGTTCCAGGCCTTCAAGCATATAGATTTTTCGGGTCGGATGCTAGTTCGAATATGGGGAGTCAATTGAAAATTCGAATCTACATATGACGTGGTTGTGTACCTGGACGGAAGGGACACGTTTCACGAGTCGTTTTTGCGTCAGTGTCTTGAGGGATCGATCTATAATCGTTTGGTGAAGGTTCGTCTTTGTCTTGAGGTGCTTCGTCCATATCCCTGAGTGAGCGAGCAACCCAATTATGAATGACATCATTGGAATCATGACATTGTTTACGAGACGAGTTTACCTTCATTCCCAGCAGCTTTGATATGACTCAACACGAGATTTTCTTCTCCATTCAAGTCTTTTGTTCTAAAGCGTGGCGTATCGTTAATCACCAACGGTGAGTCAAATTTAAACCTATGACCTCATTAAAAAGAAAACTTGACATACGCGACCAATTCGCCTTTTGTAACAGCCCTGAACGAAACCCTACGATTCGAATCGACAAGTGTCTTGAGGAAGCCCACTCCGAGTAGAAAGTTGAGTGCTCTTTCTCTGGCGTTTGGATCTGGAATGATGGTTTCAGTGTCCTTGGCCGTCATTTCCTTATTGACATATGAACTAGGTTTTAGCGCGGTTTTTCAACCAAAATAGAAGAGTCCCCCCCGCACCTTGTTTGGTGTGGAAAGAATGGCTTTATGAAGCCGACTTTCGAGTTCATTGGGAGGTCGTTTACTCATGAGTGCCTAAAAGGAACAAGTCAAGTCGAAAAGATTGCAAGAATCGAGTATATCACGGTCACCTGACCAAAACGCATCACTCCGAAGTCGACGACCTGATAAGTTGTTTCCCTTGCTCCGTCCGAAAATGGAAGACGCCGTATAGAGAGCACATCTCAGGTCCAAGCTGATACAGAGACCAACCAGGGCGCGATCCGTAGGGATGGCGCAAGCAAATGCTTGGCCCGTCCTGCTCAAAGTTGATCCTGGGTCCTGAACATAATAATTCTATCCAGGGTCTCAACTTGATGCACGTAAAAAACTGCTACGTATTCGTTTATGATGTGTACCTACTTGATTCAATCGGTTCTTTCGAAGACGCGTATGGAAATAGCTAATTGTGACTGGGATATCTATCGGTTGTAGTGTGGGGGTGTCATTGCAAAGATGCACAGTCCTGCAGTCATTCTGCATTCTACGTATCGGCGGCATTTTGATGTTGATCTACTTCTCTGATGATGGCCGCAGTTTTCGGGAACTCCGTCCCTAAGTCATTTAAAAAAACGTGAAACATGAAACGTTGGAAACACCAATCGAATCACTAGGAAGCGGAGAGGCCGGTAAGGGTTGTTTTGATAGGGAAAAAAGCAAGTCCAGGAGTGAAGATATGTGGGCTCGTGTGATTGATGAATGGGTGAGGCCAGAGGCCTGGTTGTTATGAAGTTGTTTATCGGCAATACTGGATGCAGGGATGAATTGAAGATGCACAGATCAGTTCATTGAAAGCTTTTCCGGTGTCGGGAATATATATGCGATGCATCGGGCTCGGAGGCAATAAGAGAATTATTATAATTAGTAGTAGACCATAGGAACTACTATGTAAGCAAACGGTGAACAAGTTTTCTATGGGTACTTTTGAGTGGGATGTTGATGAATAGATAGGGGATTAGCTCGTAATGTGAATTCTAGAATGTTACATAGGCTTGGCGGTAGGCAGAGTCAGTAGGGGAAAAGTGAATGGGCGTCGTCGAACTCGGTATAATCGGCATGACTGGGAAATGATATTTCGTAGGGTGTTGTCCATATTCTTCGTTCTTCGGTTTCAGAGATTTTCTGCTTGGAAGAGTTCCAGTAAATGCCGCATAGTTCAAATGCGGACAATTCAAGGATGTCATATAGAACATCGGCAACTTGGAGGAAGAATGTCTACAAGGTGAAATTAGCGGTGTTGTAATGGGGGCTGGGATGACCAAACTCACTCTGTCTGGGACGTCGAGGAAATCTTGGGTGTTCATGAGACGGAGATAGACGAGATTGCTCATGGAGCGACTGATGCTCCGGAGTATGGGGAGCGGGGGAGAGCTTGTGGAGGCAGAAAAGTTGAGAAGGTTTTGGGAAGAGGCGGCGAGCGTTTCAACGATCTCCTCGGTCAAATCGCCGTCATGAAGCTGGACACTGGCAAGCGGGCGGCTGGGGACGAGGGCCAGGGCAGCATGTATTGGGCCGGTGAACTGGGTCAGGGCCGGGAGAACAGAGGGTGGGACGAGTGGAGTCAGCGGGGATGACTTTGGATCGGGGATGTGATCGAGAGAGAGGGAGTCGAGGTTGGGAGCCTTGGAGAGAAAGTCGACGACGGTCGAGTCAAAGGGAATGGAAGAGGAAAAGTGGCGGAGACGGGGATAGCTGACGGTGGGGTCGGAGATGGCTGCGCGGAGGACGGAGGAGGAACAGCTTGTGAGCGAGAGTTCGAAAGACTCGAGCCCGGTCATGTTGACGAGGGCTTTCGCGAGAGCAATATAAAAGGAACTGAAGGTGGGAGAGCAGGGCTCCATTCTGACGTGGAAGGAGCGGACGCAGCGCGCGAGGTGGGGGTTCCTGGCGAGAAGAACGACGACGAGGGGGTTCTTAGTGGACGGGCCGAGAGAGATGGAACGGTAGAGATGGCGCTGAGCGATGGGGAAGAAGGCGGGGGAGGTGCGTGCGAGGACGAGGAGGTCTGCGGGGGCGAGGCTGGAGAAGACGTTGTCGAGGAGCTCGAGAGGGAGGGCCATGGCTGACTGCAGAGTCGTCCGTTCTGCTGTCGTCAATTTATATCCAACAACGCCATCACGGCACGGCACGGCCAGGGCGACGGACCAATCAGCGGCGAGCTGATCGCCGTGACATGTGCCCCGATCCGATCTCACTCTCTTCATGTCTCTCCGACGCTTCCTCCCCCACTGCCGTGCGTCTCTGGTCTTCTCGATTGTCTTATTCGCGTATTCATCTCCAGCAGGTCCGTTTCCTCCCAGAACCCACTCTTGCGGCGCCCTCAACGCCTCACACGCCGGCCAGCGCGTCGTCCTCGCTGGCAACCTCCTTCAGGGACGGTGACTAGCCTTCCTCTCCCCGCTTGCCATTGCCAGCTCATCACTCTCTCACCAAGCAAGGGCAAACGCGTGTCTTTTTTCCCCCTCAAGGACTCGCACGGCATAACACAGCTCATCCTCACAGACCCCCAGGGTTTCTCCGACCTCGCAAATGTCCCCCTCGAGTCATCCGTGCTCGTCCAGGGCACCGTTCTTCCGCGGCCCCAGGAGGCCAGGCGCCAGGTCTGCTGCTTCCTTCTCGTGCCCTGCTTATTGATTCTCTCTTCTCACCCCTCCGGCCTTCAAGGGTTCCACTGGCGAGATTGATGTTCAAGTAGAGAGCTTCACCGTTCTAAACCCTGCCTCTACACTGCCTTTCACCCCTTCAAACCCATTCAACTTGGTGCGGTGACAGTCTTCTCTTCCCCATCACTTTTCGCTTTAATAACTGCTTCTTCAGCCGGGCGAAGACCTGAGAGCCCGATACCGCTATTTGGACCTGCGAAGAACTGCTTTGTCTGATAACATCAAGAAGCGTAGTCAGGTCGCGCACTCAATTCGGAACTCCCTGCATGCTCAAGGCATGTCGCCTAATTTTTTTGTCTTTCCCTATTTCGGCTTACCCTTGCCTTTCTAGGATTTGTCGAGGTCGAGACCCCCGTCCTCCTGAGATCCTCTCCAGAGGGTGCCCGAGAATTCCTCGTCCCCACCCGCATATCCAATTCTGACCCGCTCAAGACCCAGACAGAACGTCCCTTGTTTTACGCCCTCCAGCAGTCTCCACAACAGCCCAAGCAGCTTCTGATTTGTTCGGGCGGTGTCGACCGTTATTTCCAATTAGCCAAATGTTTCCGCGATGAAGATGGCCGTAAAGATCGCCAGCCGGAATTTACCCAAGTTGATCTCGAGATGGCCTATGTCTCATGGGGCCAATCAGCTCCGGCACCTTTGCAGTTCTCCGATGCATGGAGAATCGGCGGTCTAGAAATCCGCCAAGTTGTAGAGTCTCTCATTCAAAAAATATGGTCCCAGGTGGAGCAGATCGACCTCCCCGATCAATTTAATGTCCTCACTTATTGCGAAGCGATGACACGCGTGAGCTGCTATGCATTGTCAAGCCTTTAGCTTTCAGAATTGACAAATGTCGTTGATCCTTCTCAGTATGGTTCTGATAAGCCAGACACGCGTTTCGGACTCGAGGTAACGGGCCTGACAAGTCTTCATTTCTTCTTATTGATATATTTCCTTTTTCTCACGTAGATCACCAACATCACGCCTTATCTTCCTACCGATATACTCAACGCATACCAACAAAATGAGCAAACTTTAGAGGGTATCATCGTTCGAAAGTCAAAAGACTCAGAGTTCATACGCGCTTCAAAGACCTGCAAGGATGATCACGGCACTGTATGTGTGTTACCTTGATTAACGAGCCAACTTTAACTGATCGATCGTATACTCCTTTAGTGCCACGTTCATTTCTCCCAAACCACCGCTTCTACGTGGTTAACAGACTCTGGGCTTCACTGTGAATTTCTCAAGAATCTGACAGCAGATGACCACGCCCAAGTGAATGCTTCTTTGAAGCTCAGGCATGGAGACGACATGTGGTTGTCCAAGCGTCCTCGTTCACTTAGGGTAAATAGATACCTCCTAAATTTTTATCAGATGCTGATGCTGAATCAGGGAGGATCGACAGCCCTGGGTAAGACTCGTTTGCATATCTCCGAATTGGCTCAGACGCGCGGTGGGTGCATGTAAATGCAGTATAATAGTATGCGCCGTTCAACTCACTGGTACCTCTAGGAGACTTTACAATCACTCGGGACCCTCATTTCTTATGGATCACTGAGTTTCCATTATTTACTCATGCCGATGAAGATAAAGATCATTTAGCCAAAGGTCGATGGAGTAGTTCTCACCATCCATTCACTGCACCCATGTGGCAAGACATCGAAGCAATGTATCGTGGCGATATTGAAAAGGTGTGTTTTAATGCCATGGGAGAAGCTGCTAATTCAAACAACGCTTGTCATGGAACCCGAATTCGCTTTTGAATTATGTTTTATGCATGTTTCACTTGGCACTCCTTCTCGCCCTGTTTTTTTTTTTTTTTTTGCTCAGGTCCGTGGACAGCACTATGATCTCGTGCTGAATGGAGTAGAAATTGGGGGTGGGTCTGTACGTGTGCATGATGTGCACATGCAAGACTATATCTTTAGCAAAATCCTTCAGGTACGTATTCAATTTCTTCATTTTTCTATCCCTTAAAACCCCCGGTATCTTTGTGAATGCCGTTTGTTTCCAACCAACACCGCCGCTTCCACCGTTTTCCCCCTTGTCTTCTTCAACCCCATCCGTCCATATCGTTTTCTCCTGGATGAGGCAGTTTTTACACGACCGCGACCCTATCAAAATTCGTCTTTCTAATCTGAACCTTCTTTTTTTTTGCAATTGCTCAATTGGATAATGCTCAATCTTACTCATGGAGCAATATCTTTCTCAATTTTTTCTGTTTTTAGCTAACCGAAGAAGAGAAATCCCCATTTGATCAGTTATTACATGCCTTGGAATGCGGCGCCCCGCCTCATGGGGGTATCGCACTAGGTAAGTTTACTCTTCAACCTCTCTCCCCCCCCCCAAATAAAAAAGTCTTTGTCCGCTCACAAGACCATTTTCATTTTTCATTTTCATATTCTTGATCTTGATGACTTTTTCCATCTTCACCCTTGTTTTGTTTTTCTGTCGTTTTGAACACCCTCTCCCCCCCCCCCCCAAAAAAAAAAAAACGACCCAGGATTCGATCGATTGATGGCGATCCTGTGCAAGACTCAATCAATCCGTGATGTGATTGCTTTTCCGAAGAGCGGTAATGGGACAGATCTTTTGTTCAAGAGTCCTAGCACTGTCGACGAAGCGACCTTGCACCAGTATGGTCTCCGATCACGAGGGACAGAGCAAAAGTAGATGCGTATTGGGTCGTCATCATCTAGATGCAAATGAACACAGAAAAAGGGTTGGGATATATAAAAAATTTGCTGTGTTCATTAAAAGCGTGGGCGTGTGGCGTTAATGGAAGCTGTTTGACAAGACGTTCGAGACCGCTCGATGAAGCGAAACAGGAAACAGGATTGCATATGGAATCACGTAGATAGAATAGAATAGATACAAAATAGATCATGAGCTAGTAAATATATTCTGATCTTCTGGATCTCGGCGATCGCTGCTGTTCGTGCCGTCCAGAGAATGATAATCTGAAGAGTCCGTTGTTGAAGTAAACGAGATAAGATTATTACGGGGAGTGCTAGGATTGCTGCTGTTGTTTGTGGGCTCGTACGGAGACAGACCATACGTAAAAACCCACGGTGGCTCCGGGTTTGGTTCGGTAGCAGTTTGACAAGGTGGCGGAGATTCGTTGCTATCTACAACGTGAGTAGACGGAGGTGCGGGGGGTTGCAAGGAATTGCCATTATCATGGATTTCGTGAGTGTGTTCAACGGATTCTTCATGACGCTTTGAAGATAACCCTTCATCAATCATAGTCAAGGAAGACCGTAGCTTAGATTCAGGTTTACGATGAGTAGGTACTGAATGCCTGCGCCCAAGATGCAGATTACGCGTAGGCGAGACCGAACGCGGGGGTGTAGAAGGAGGCGAGACCGCGTAATGTGCATCTGCCCAGGCGCCCGCTTCAGTAGCGAAGCCAGAATTCCCATTTGTAGAGTTTGTGGGTAGCCACGATAAGACTTTCTTGCTCCCCGTATTGGATGGAAGCGGCTTGCTCACGATTTGCTCAGGAGTGTTAGTCAAAGAGCTTGCGGCTGAGGAGGAAGATGCGGGGTGGGCCATAATTGAAAGAGGTGCCAAGATGCTGAATATTTGGTCTTTTGACTGTGGGGGACCGTAGGCATCGAAAGGATCTGGCACGGATTGCAGCATTGGCTCGATGATGGGATCGGACCTGGGGTTCTTTTTGGTCAACAGAAGGTAAGGATGTGGAAATAACATCACACACGCTTTTGCCGTGAACCTATCAAAAACGTCCATGGTCGAGCGAACGACGATGCAAACCTAGGCACTGTGAGCGAGGTGGGATACATGGATGTGTAATCGCAAACCTTGTTCTGCACCACGTTCCAGACTTCCTCTTCATGTTCAAGTATTTCCTGGTAGTGAGCCGCTTTGAGCTCGTCCAACTCGTCAACTTGACGCTGGAGGACGGTGAGAGCTTCTCTAAAGCTCTGCAGATCTGAAGCGAGGGGTGAGAATCAGGATAGTGCGTATCACCAGATAGACCTACTTCGCTCTTTGCGGTTCATGTTTCGCATTTCTGTTTGTCGAATGATGCGGCTTCTTTCTTGGAGCGCGCGTTCATATGAAGTGGAGCGTTCCTTTTAGGTGGAATAAGAGAACGAGCTTTTTATTGGGGTGGAATACACATACTTTGACGATGGTTTTGTAGGTGTCGAGGTGTTGGCGAAGCGGCTTTTCAAAATTTTTGTCGAGGGTTTCTGCCTGGGAGGGAGAGTGAGTCGAAGGGTTAGCCTCGTGGTCGGATGGAACGTGCGCACCAAGACATGCCAGAGATTACCGATCAAGTGGTGGACGCCTGCCGCGGCCTGGAGTCTGCTGCCAGCCTCGTAGGCCGGTCCTTTTAATCTAGACAAGATAAGGACGTAATTGGAGAGCAAAGCTTCGATAAGGGACGAACCCGCTGCAGCGCTCCATTGCATCTGCAAAGGCAGCTGTTGCTTTGGACATGGCGAGGAGGGCAGAGCGGTATGCGGCCGAGGCAGCCATGACCTAGGACGAGTTACGCAGTCTGGCAGCATTGTTCGGATGGAGACTCACTTCGTCGTAGGCGTGCAGGCTGGATCTGAGGTCTGTGCGGGTGATGATCCTTGCTGGGCCATTGGTGCCAAAGTTAAAGGCGGAGGCATTTGTGACCTCGGAAAACGTGGGCGAGGGCGGGCCGGGCGAGGCGGGCTTGCGCGGGGCGACAAAGGAGAAGAGGCGGGGACGGGCAGGCATAAGTATTGGACAGAGAGTTACTACGTCACACCCAGTCACTATCTACTCCTCCCAGCCGCAAGCATGCTCATCTTGTCAGGCGCATTCCGCAGGTAAAACAGCTTGGCCCTCCTCATCCGCCCCCCTGGCGGCCTCTGCTCCACCGTGATCGCTTTCAGGTGCGGCGAGCTCACAAAAAACTGCATCTCCACCCCTGTCCGCTGCACAATATTCCGAAGCACAAACGACGTGTCTATCCCCCTCCGACGGATCCCGATGAGGACGCCAGTAAACGTGCTTGGCGCATGCTCAAGCGTCACCGTGACGACGGAGCCAGGCATGAGTTGTTTCGGCGAGTGGCGAGAAAATAGCTCTTTGAGCATGGTCTGTTTCTCGGGTGTGAGTAGTGTTTTGTGAAGATATTCCATGAGGCCCCGTCCGACATCGGCGCGCGGGGGTGGTGGGATGGACGGCGTCGGTGGCACGATAGCCGTCTTGGAGAATGGATACGCAGCTGTCTGGGCCCGGCGAGCAGCCGTCGAGAAGAGACGCGAAGTAAGCATAGCGTCTGTCCGATCGAGGAGAAAGTTATTTGAGGGAGACACGTCAACAAAGGCAAACAAGAGGATTTATTAACAAGGGCATGTTTGGTATCATACAGCAAGCAGAATAAGATAGCATCCCCAGTAGCAAATTAGCAATACGCAAATGCTTTTTTTCTATTCAATACCCTCGTCCTCGTCCCCTGTTCAGTGCCCACTCAGTATCGCGCTCTCTACACACGCCGCGACTGACGCTTACCTGCCTCGTCCGCGCCCGTACGGACTGTACCCACCGTATCCACGATATCCTCCCCTGTATCCTCCCCGGAAGCCACCGCGTCCTCTACCCCGATTAAATCCTGGAATGTTCGTCCGCTTGGATGTCACCTAGACACCTACCATCAGTCTACATGCCAACAGACCCTGGTCGCGCCATACCTTGATGAGCCTTCCACGGAATAACGAATTGTCCATAGCCAACGCGGCGTCGACATGCTCCGACTCTGCAAATTCCACGTATGCGTATCTAGACTCACGCATGAACAAACCGCATCGGCAGGATAAACATTTCCATACCCTTTTGGATGTCCGGTGAATTTGTCGCAGAGAATGGTCACCCGGTTTATAGTACCGCAAGACTGGAAATGCCCTTGGATCTCCTCGGGCGTAGCGCCATAATCGACCTGGAAAGCGCGTCAAAAACTGGCATATGACAAGAGAAAAAAGAGTGCAGACATTTCCAACATAGACACTTCGTGAGTCAATGAGGTTTTTGTCCTCCTCAGTGTCCATTGGAGCGCTTTCGCCACCCTCTGAGGTATCTGCAGCCTTTTCTGCAGCTGCTTGCATCTCTCTGAGCTTTTTTGCCTCTCTCTCCATCTCCTCCACCCGCTGCTTCATGAGCATGATCTCCTATGGAAAAGATGAGCGAAAGCCAGCGAAGAAGGAAAAGAGAAGAACTTTTGATTCCTCCTCTTCATTGAGGTTGACTTGGACGTCCTCCGAAGCCGTTGGAGGAGGCTGTGTGGATTCGACGTCGGCCATGAATGTGTGGAGAGGGAGTTGTTCGTGTTCCGGGTTGCCTGATGGAAGGGAAGCACGTGACATTCGGGTGTGACATCACCCAGTGAAGCCGTATTCGCCTTGCTCTGCATTCATTCGCGACTGTGAGCGCCTGGATGAGCAAGCAGGCGCCCATGGCGAGCGAGACTGATATGTAGACAGCGGCAGTAGTCTCGGTTTGGAAGTCTGCATTGGCGGCGAATGACCGGGCGATCACACCCATTCCACCACGTGCTTTATCCTTCAAACCATTACCCCCACCATCCCCATGGCCAAGGGTGAAGAACAGCCCACCATGCTCTCCTCAAAGAAGAAGCGCGCGGACGACGACTCCCTCCCCCTCGACGTTGGCCAGAAACCCATCCAGCTCCAGCGCAGACGAGTCTGGCGGGCTTGTGAAAGCTGCCGGTACGTCCGACGTCTTCCCCCCCCCGTAGCACATCTCTCACCCCTCTCCCACCCCAGTCGCAAAAAGGTCAAGTGCGATGGATGCGAACCCACCTGCTCACAATGTGCTTCATCTGGCTCTCAATGCACCTGGCTTCAGACCAAGGATCGAGCTGCACTCAGTCGGCAGTAGGTCGTTCCCGACTCATCTGTACTACTTTTCCACCCCCCCTTGACTATTCTTGTCCTAGCTATGTACAGGAGCTCGAGGCCCGTCTGCTGCATATGGAGTCCCTATTCACCCAGATCGCACCAGTCCTTGAACAGCTAGGCCCTCTCGCTAACAACGCTGTCCCGTCCTCATCGACAGTTTCCTCGACTCCCGGGACTACAAACAAGCCCGCTCCCGCTCCTGCTGTCGCCTTTCGGTCTCTCGCACCAAAGGCACAACAATCACCCGAGCCGCCCACACCCACTGCAATGCAACTTGAGGATGAAGTCAGCGAGTCTTTCGGACAGCTTGCACTCGACGAATATGGCCATATGAGATGGATAGGAGGCTCTTCCACCATGTCCCTCATCCAGTCATTCAAATCCCTCACTTCCTCTCCCTTGCACCGCATCTCTCCGATGGAAGAGGACCCCCACGCTCCTGGGCCAAGCGTAAACAAACTTTATTTTCCTGCCGCCGTCTTTTTCGGCCAAGTTCGTGCGCTCCCCGGCCCTGAAGAAGTTGAGTATCCGGAAAGGGATCTCGCTGACAAGCTTGTGAGTTCATATTTTGCTTTGCCCTACTCTTTTATCTAATTTTCCTTTCAGGTG
This sequence comes from Agaricus sinodeliciosus, assembly GCA_022315185.1. Classification (NCBI taxonomy): domain Eukaryota; kingdom Fungi; phylum Basidiomycota; class Agaricomycetes; order Agaricales; family Agaricaceae; genus Agaricus; species Agaricus sinodeliciosus. The sequence continues at coordinate 35,637 of JAHTMV010000003.1, read as the reverse complement.
GAGGCCTATTTCGCTAAATTCCATTTCTTGATGCCCGTCATTGACAAGCCATCATTTATCCAAAAGTATCACCAACTCATGGATAATACTCATGACCGGCTTCTCGCACGTTCAGAGACTGCATTCTTGTCGCTTGTTTTCGCGGTCTTCGCTTGCGCCGCCAATCTGGTCCAAGATCCTCGGCTGACAGTATCCGACCGCCAAGATGATGGCGGTATGGGCATGGTCTACTACGAACGGTGCGCTTGCATTCGCATCACCCATGACGTACTTGTTCAACTTCTATTTTTCATAGCGCACTCATTCTTCAGTACATCAGCCACCCCAGCATACAGGTCGCGCACGTCCAGTGCTTCGTTCTTATGTCATCCTTCTTGTGTTCCGTAAACTGCCTACCCCAAGCGTGGATCCTTCTGGGTCAGGCCGTGCGCACCGGGCAAGATTTGGGGTTGCATGTGGGTGCTTTGTATCTCACGTTTCGATTTATGGCAATCTAACTGCATCATCTATGATAGCGATCGCCCCGCGTGCTCCTCATCAGTTCTCTCGAGAAGGAAACTCGCCGCAGAATTTGGTGGGGTGTTTATACCCTCGATCGTATGCTCGCTCTCGCTTTGGGTCGACCTCTTGGCATTAATGACTGGGATTGCGATGTTGAAATGCCTGTGGATGTCGACGACGAAAATTTACCTGAATATTTCTCAGGAGCGCCGATAACGCAACGCCAGCCCTCCTTAATGGCCGGAATGATTAACATGATTAAACTTTATGAAATTGCCGGTCGGATCCTGCGGCAGGTTTACACTTTGGAAAACTGCAAAGAAAATATGGAACCGGAAAGACGAGTGGAATTACAAAAGACCGTTGAAACTTTCGATAACGAGCTAACGAAATGGTGCGACGATCTGCAACCAGCATTCAAATCACAATCAGAAACAGAAGAACAAGTCTCTATGGGCGCAGTTTTGTGCAGTCACTACTACTGTCTCGTGACAACGCTTCATCGAAACTTCATTCCTGTCAGGCACGACCAGTTGGTCACTCCAAAATCGACCGCAAAGGCTGTTTCGTCCGCGCGGTCCTGCATTCGTCTGGCTCCTTCGATGAAACACGTTGTTCCACCTTCTCATCATTTGGCGTTCTTCATCCAGAATCTTTTCAGTTCCGCGGTCATACTTTTATTGTATGCCATGCATTCAAACGACTCACGTGCTGCGAATCAAGCCAAGGAAGAAGTAAAGAGTGCTCTTTCAGCGCTAGAAGCTTGGGAAGGCACCTGGCCAGGGGCTCGAAAATGCAAGGAACTGTTGCTTGATTTGATGAATACTGCAAACGATGCTGTAGTCAAAACTCAGGGTCAGAGGATCAATGTGGAAAACCTGAATGGTTCAACGTCTACTCAACCTGCGAGCCCTATCTCTGCCCGCCTAGAAAGGCGAAAATCGGTCACAATAGCAACAGCTCCCTCCAGTTCACAGCCTCCCGGGCGCGCTGTGAGAACGCGCACGAGGAGAACTCAATCTCGAGACCATGGGACGGCTGGCCGCCGGCTCTCCGCTGTCTCACCATATCGGGTGGATAGTAAGTGATATCAAGTTTGAACCTAATAGTCCCTCTTATTCATCTGATATGCAAAGGCGCCGCGCGTGCCCGTTCGACTTCCCGAAGACGAGGTCCTGACGATGGTGAGAATGGGAGCTCAGGTCTTTCGTATTACCAATCGTTCAGTCCAGCCACCACGCCTTCGGGGCTAACAACGTCTGTCAGTCAGCATAGTTCACCAGCATCAGGTGGGCTCCCTTCACCCACGATGACGACGCTCGAACAATCCACGGAGTCCAGCCCTTCCGTATCCAATGCTTTTCCAACTTTCAGCAATCCAATATCTCCTGTGGCACCATCATCCCTTGATTATGATTTTGCCATGCAACCTAGCCCGTTGAGCCAGAGTCAAACAAATGTACAACCATGGAACAGTAACGGAAATAACCGCGATCGACAAGCAATGGACATTTATACGACACCAACAATGCAAGAGCCCACGTTATTCTCGAATTCATTTGGGTATGGGCCGACGATGGAAAGCAATTTTTCCGGATTCGATGCCGCATCGGATGTGACTTTGGCAGGTTTGTCTACAGCTCCTCCAAGCACATCATTTTCAGTTACTGGACTTCCTTTTCGTGGGTTAGATTATATCAGGAATTATAATACCACTGCTATGAGTTCAAGCGGAGAACAAGATTCCCTATGGTCAAGTTACGATCCGGGTGCATTTGGGTTGGACCCAGATCTTCCTTTTACCATTAGTGATACTCTTTCGGAAGTTCATGAAACGACTCGCTGACTTTCAATTTAACACTGACAATGACATTTACTATACTGACTGCTGGTTCTTTTTATGTGTTGTAAAGAACCATTCTTGGACTCGATTCAGTATGTTGAACATGCTGTTTTGCTGTACAATATTTGTATGCATATAGGCTTCATTTCGTTTACTGCAATACCTATGATGAACATCAACTACTTATCCCATTTGGGTAATCGAGGACTGCCTATCCGCTTCGGTAAAAACGGTTGCCGGAAGACCATGATACTTGTAAGTAAACTTGGTTTCTTACCCACACCATCGACTTTGTCTCCAGTACTTTCTTTCGTTTCTCCGACTTGAAAACATGGCACATCCTGTTGTGAATTATACGTCCGAATCCTCTTGGGCAATGGTAAGGGCCTTATGCGGATCTTAAGCAGGAGTGGTTTAACCGGTGGCTGCGATTTCTACAGGTCGAGGACAAGTTCTCGCCATTTGCTAAAGAGACGCTAGCTAAAGTCATAAAGTTTCTCGAAGTGAATTTTAACTTTTACGCCTTTTTGGGTTACCGTATACATACTGAAGCGTGTTTAATCTCTTAGGAAGAGATTCTTCCTGCAACAAAGGTCGCTCACGCGCAACTTCCTAATGACCCCGAGCTGCGATGGAAGACTGTCAATCCTGTCGTTGCTGAACTCAAGGAGAAGGCGAAGAAACTTGGATTGTGGAACTTGTTCTTGAGCAAGGCGCATTATCCTAAACATGGTGTTCCTCTCACGAATTTGGAGGTATACATACATTTTATTGGTGTTGCACTATATCCTTTTTTTTTATTGATTTGACTCAGTATGGTGTCATGGCAGAGGTTCTGGCGTTTGGAGGTCATTTAGGTCCCGAGGCAGTGAATTGCTCAGCCCCAGATACTGGCAATATGGGTGAGTTTCTCCTGTTACATGTGGGGAGGGGTATTGTTCATGGCTGTTGCAGAGGTTTTGGCTAGGTATGGTAATGAAGCTCAGCAGAAGAAGTGGCTTGAACCCCTGTTGAACGGTGAAATTCGGTCCGCATTCGCCATGACCGAGAAGGGAGGTACGTGCACTATTAAGACGAAATGGAGGAGTTTTAACCTTTTGTATCTAGTTGCTTCGTCGGATGCGAGGAACATCCGTACTTCTATGCGACTCGAGGGTAATGAAATCGTCATCAACGGTCACAAATGGTTGGTCCAATTTTATCTTCCAGTCTTACTAATAATTTTGGTGTGCCCCTTGCCAGGTATATCTCCGGCGCTGGTGATCCAAGATGCAAAGTCCATCTCGTCATGGGCAAGAGCGATCCAAACAATACGAATGCGTACAACCAACAAAGTGTTGTACTCGTTCCGGCGGATACGCCAGGAATTAAAATTATCCGACCCATGCATGTTTTCGGTTATGATGATGCTCCTGAAGGACATTGCGAAATTATCTATGATAATGTGCGCGTGCCTGCTACTAACTTGGTTCTCGGCTGGGGCAAGGGCTTTGAAATTATTCAAGGCCGCCTTGGGTAAGTTTGGTGATTCAGAGATGTGCCTATGATTAAGTTTTTTGATTTTCCGGAATCCAGACCCGGCCGTATTCATCACTGCATGCGTTCGGTTGGTGTTGCTCAAGCCTCTCTCAATCTCCTTCTCCAACGTGTTACCGATCCTAACCGCAAAATCTTTGGCAAATTCCTCTATGAACACGGTAACGTTCACACTTGCCGAAGAACGAGGTCTATATTCTAACAGAGAATTTTTTTTTTATAGGAACTGTTGTTGCTGACATTGCCAAATCTCGTGCCGAAATTGAAAGTGCTCGCCTACTGGTCTACAGTGCAGCTCTACAGGTTCTTCAGCGCCAACTTTTATCATGTTGGAAATCGTTTTAATTGCTTTTGAACAGATCGATAAATTCATGTCCAAGGGTGCACTTAAGGAAATTGGTATTGCCAAGGTGAGGTGGCCGCCGGCGGATATCAAAGATCTGCAATATAAAAATGACTGTTATTCAGTTTGTTGTCCCGTCTATGGCTTTGGCCGTGGTCGACCGTACGATCCAATCTTTCGGCGCTGAGGGAGTTTCACAAGACCAAGAGCTCGCACGCCGCTGGGCCGGTCTCCGAACCCTTCGTATTGCCGACGTATGTTTAGAAACCAAACCTGATCATTCACCCGATTGCAATTCTGATTTCTTCTATAATAGGGACCTGACGCGGTTCATATCCAACAAGTTGGTCAGCGTGAACTTAAACGGGTACCTTACCTGGTACAAAAGGCGAAGGAGTTGGAGAAGCGAGAGCAAGCTTGGTTTAAAAAATATAACGTTAAAGCACATCTTTGAGCGGAATTTCTCAAAATATGATGCTCTTTTTTTGTCGCCGTCGGGAGTGCGATTTGGGAAAGCCTCGGCCAAATCTGAGTAAGGCCGAGCCAATTCAATAGATACTTGGGCTGCAATTCGCCGAGCCGGAGGCCGAGTTGGGAACTGTGATGGTGGCAAGATTTTTTATGTATTTGAATGAAGGTCAAGGCACGGTAGATGATCCAGTAGTCATAATACTCCTCAAGGGAACGTTACCTCAAAACAGGGCTGTAGCAAACTCCTAATAGAAGACGATGAGAAGCACGATCATAATGATGGTGCTCAGTGGAGCAGGATAAAGTCCGCCGATGGGCAAACTGGAGTGGATGCCATATATCCATAGTTATCAAACGCGCGTATACAGTCTCGTACTTTGCAAGGCAACAATTAAGAATAGAATTGACTGTAGTGGAGCGATTGCCACTGAGCCGGAAATAGAAATGAAAAGCGGACGCGATGGTTGGGTCTAGCAACTGTAGGATCGACGAGTGAGAGCTGAAGAGAGCCTAGAACGGCAATAGCATTGAATGGCTCGCTGTAAATAACACAGACATTCTCAGATCGATCACGCTGAGATCGAGGGCTTGTCGAGGCGCAGTACTTTGGACGGAAGCTGGGAGATGTCTGTGCAGGCCTCCTCCTGACCATGAGCCTTTGTAGTAGATTGAACTTGAAACGCGGTGCGGTGCAGTGCCACTGCCATATGGGGAGTCACGCATCACGTGGACTAATGGGCAAGGGTCCTTGGATTTTGGAAATGGGGAGAGCAAGGACCATGTCCCAGGATAGTAGTGAGCAGGAAACCAAGCGAGTGATTCGCCTCGACACCCCACCACGCGTCTTCTATGTCACAGGAACAGCAATCGCTGTTGGGACTGTAATCGGTACTGTCCGCGGTGGACGTCTAGCAGGCATGCAGTTCTTGGCAGAGAACGTGCATAGACCCCCTACGACGGTACAGGGGTGGTATTTTTACAAGAAGACGAAAAACTACAAGGTGATGCTGGGTGGATTGAAAGGCGCGGGAAAGGATTCGCTCCGGCTAGGCCTGGCAGGACTTGGATGGGTGGGGACGGAGGAAGCTGCGGACCGGCTCGGGTATGGGAGTATGAAGGAGACGGGGGCGGGCTTGGTGAGTGCGGGAGCATTTTCAACGATCTGTGAGTACGCCGTCTGGTTGCGAGACACGGCGGCGATGGGTGACACTGGGCGGATACAGACCGACTGCCGTGGAAGACGACGCGACGAGCACTGGCGCTGGGGACGGTGGTGGGGAGCGTGCTAGATGCGCTGGAGTGGGGTCGGAGGGAGTTTGGAGGACAAGTCGAGTAGTATATAATATAAAGTGTGGTTAGCGCGCAGGAATTGCAGCTTAATTGAGCCCTCCCAGTCTGACACAGCTGTATCCGGTCGTCTCCACAGATTTGTCCACATAAAGCAGCCTGGAATGGTCTTTCCCTCCACGGTCTCCAACCACCTGCTTTCTGCCCTCCCTATCATGCTCAAATTCTGGCCCGCGGCGCCCCAGGACCAAGAGACGCCCAAGGCGCGGCGAGAGGAGACGAATCCATTCGAGGGGACGCTGAGCAGGAACGGGCGCGAGCAGTGGGGCAGCGCGGGGCTGGGGACGCCGCCGGCGACGACGTCTGTGCATCCTCTGCTGCAGACGAGCAGCAGCAACTCGCCGAGAGAGACGGTGACCTCCTCCGGCTCGGCCGCTTCGGATCTCACGCCTGGCGTCTCTTTCTCCGGCCCTTTTGCTGCTGCCCAGCCCACCACCCAGCTCTCCCTTCATGCCCCCGTCTTCAACATGCAGCAACCTCCAAAAGGCCGCAGACAACCCCAGACAAAGTCCCGCTCGTCGTCCTCATCGCCCCCCGCGCCTTCAAATCACTCCTCTCCTGCACCCCCTGCCTCCAAGGGCCAGCTACACATAAAACTTATCCAGGCCCGCGCCCTCAACGTCCGCACTCCCAACGCCCGTCCTTATGTCGTCGTCCAGTTCGAGCAAAACGAGTTTATCAGCCGCGAACCCATCTCAGAAACAGACAAGGAGGTCAGAGGCGCTCCAACCAACCGTCCCAACGGCTCGATTGCCCTTGCCCCCTCCACCGCTCTCTCAGCCTTGGGTGCGATAGGCTCTAGAGTCGCTGCCCACGATGCGGCAATTAAAAAGAACGCAAAGTCGGGCTCCAATGGCTCCTTTGGAGCTTCAATGTCAGCTCTCCGTCCATCGATAGCTCCCCCCTCCAACGCAATCGCCCCCACCCCCTCCAATGGCCTTTTCGGACACGTGTACGCTCATAATCCAGTATGGAAACACGAAGTCTCCTTGTTAGTAGTTTTTCCACCATGTTTACCATCCTCTACTAAACTCTTGCCATAGCGATGTTACTTCCGCAGACTCTCAAATCACTTACATGGTCTATGATCGCGCCGTATCGGACCAGGGTTTTCTGGGTTCTGTCAAGATCAGACCCCTATTAATCCACGACCACACCGTCGATGACTGGTACAAGTACGTTCCTCGCTTTGATCCTCCCTCCTGTTCCGTTATCACGATGGCGACATCCGCTCCTGCCAGTTTTTTTTCGCACACTCTTAACTGAGTTTTTGTTTCCAGACTTCAGCCCATCGAACAAGAAATCGTTTCAGGAGAAATTCGAGTCCAGGTGACTTTTGAACAGTACAAGGTCCGTGACCTTTTTTTACTTTTCATCATCAACGGACATCCTTACCAATTCGCATTGGACTTGATCTCGCCTACTTGGTGATATCATGATTACCTCATAATCCACCCTCGACTAGACTAAGCGAGCCCTGACTCCTCGAGACTTTGAATTCCTCAAGCTCATCGGCGTCGGAACTTTTGGCAAGGTCTTCCAGGTCCGAAAGAAGGATACGAGGCGGATATATGCTATGAAAGTTTTATCAAAGAAAGAGATCGTTGCAAAAAAGGAAGTCGCCCACACCATTGGAGAACGCAAGATACTCCAACGCTCCCTCGATTCTCCCTTCCTTGTTGGGCTCAAATTTAGCTTCCAAACTGACACCGAGTTGTACCTTGTCACTGATTTCAAGAGTGGAGGAGAGCTATTTTGGCATTTGCAAAGGGAGACCCGCTTCAGCGAAGAGCGCGCAAGATTCTATGTTGCCGAACTCACTCTGGCACTGGAACACCTACACAAGTACAATATCGTATATCGGTCAGTACCGTTGGGTTCAGCGAGGACCTGTTTCTGACATAAGACCAGGGACCTCAAACCCGAGAACATCCTTTTAGATGCCACAGGGCATATTTCACTTTGTGACTTTGGACTCTCAAAGGCCGATCTGCGGCCGGATGAGCTCACAACAACGTTCTGTGGCACCACGGAATACCTTGCGCCGGAGATACTGTTGGATGAACAAGGCTACTCCAAGATCGTCGACTTTTGGTCTCTCGGCGTCCTCCTCTTTGAAATGTGCTGTGGATGGAGCCCCTTCTATGCGGAGGATATCCAACAAATGTATAAAAATATTTGTTTCGGAAAGATTAGATTCCCGAAGGGTGTTATTTGTGAAGAGGGCAAACAGTTTGTGAAGGGGGTAAGCTAATCTCAATACTCAATCTCGGTCTCTGGTTCTTCAGCTGACCATATCCGTAGCTTCTTAACCGCAACCCAAAGCATCGGCTGGGCGCCAAGCGCGACGCAGCGGAGCTTAAAGAACATCCATTCTTTGATGGCTTGGATTGGGAAGCCCTAGCACGCAAAGAAATTGCACCGCCGTTCAAACCCGTTGTAGAATCTGATGAATCGGTCAACAACTTTGATCCCGAATTCACTACAGCCGATATCAGTGATATGAGTGCAGCTGAAGCACTTGATGAAGACGACCCAAGTGAGGAATGGGTCTCGCGCTCAATTAGTCAAAATGGATTTGTCCATACTCCCAATGGGCCTCTGGGGAGCGAACGATCGTCTTCGTCGTCCATGAATCAGCATGGGGGTTTCGGGCTGGGTCCCCTTAGTACAATCAACGGGATTGGGAACCCTGTTACGACCAATGGACACACCACTACCAACAACAACAACCCCTCGACGACTGGCTCCCAGGGAATACAGATCAAGTCCAACAACGCCAAGAAGGATGTCTCCGGCACTCCATTAACAAACAGTGTGCAAGAGAACTTCAAGGGATTCACATATTCGGGCGAAAGCTTTGTCATACCTCCTGGAGTGTTGGCACATTATAAACAGAAGGGCGATGACATGATGGATGGCGATGAGGAGCCTGAAGTGACGACGGAAGACGAGGTTGAGGATACGAAGATGAGCGCTGGTAGGTATGCTTATATGCGTAGAAAAGGTTTGGGCTTCAGTTCCTTGGACGATGACTTTATGTCGTAACTTTTCTTTTGAGCATCTACAGTGGACTCGGACATTCTTTTTCTTTTTTCTTTCATTTTTTTCATCTGGAATTCATAGTTTTTCCTGGTTTTTGATGTAATGGGCTCCATCGTCATTTTTTTTTTCTTTTTTCTTTTTTTTTTTTCTCTTCTTCGATAGGAAACGAATTCGCGCATATAACGCTTTTGTAGTAACTCATATCCCTATTATCCGCACTACACATTATAAACACATTTCTGAATAACAAACTTGCTCTTCTTTTCTCTGTTCTTCACTACCCCTACTTCAATATCTGGAAAGCTTTACGCGCATTTCACTAAGGTCCGTTTTTTTGGTAACCCAAGAATGCTTCCCTCTAATTAAGTTATCTACCAATGATTACAATGTACTGAACAAGTACAGCTAAGCACTACCATTCAAGTAGCGGTTGACAGCGGACAAATGCATGAATGTGAATTAAACGAGAGATTGCGTAAAAATAGCGAAGCACAAAACAAAAACTCACATAAGGGTCCGTCTGATCAAGATGAAATTGTTCGAAGGGGGGGGGGAAAAAAAAATATTAAGCTAAAGTGAGTGTATGACACAAATGATTTTGTCATGGGAACAGATGTGTGGGCAAAATAGACGAGAGAGAGAGAAAAAGTGATCCGGCTATCGCGGAAATTCTTTTTCTACCAGTCATTTAATGTTTTGCAACCTGGGCGTGAGAGGTTGACGCCCCCGCGGAGTAGGGGTGGTAAGACGAGACCGCCAATGATCGTATTTATTACAATTGACTCAACGTCGTGTGGCGTCACACGACCATACCAGACTCCCGCCCCTTGAGGAGTATAGATCTGGAGTAAACAGTGAGCTGGGGAAAAACTCACAAATGGAAGACATACGATACAATTGCCTGCGTATTTGTGACCCCCCACGTGCGACACTTTCACCACGAGAGCGCGCTTGGATAATGCGCTTTCCCTCAGTTGCGATTTGATGATTTCTTCTCGTTGTTCCACTGACACGCTCAGATCTTCGAGGGGCGAACCATAGGTATAAGAAGGACATTCAAGTTGTGTATCAGCGTCCCAGCCATGATGTTCTAATGAGCGTATAAAGGCTATTTTTTTTGCTTGTCAGTTTAATGCCAGGTGACCAAACTCATACCAACCATGTTCGAGTTTCGGAGCAGCAATGCCACATCTATTGTCACGTTTCTTGTGCGAACCTGCACCAAAGTCAACAATGTGTTTGAGAACTGTAGTGAATAGCTGACTCACACAGAAGGATTATACATGAATAGGGCAAAATCCAAGTCCTCTGTTGATTCTTTTCTGGAAATGCGCCTGTCCGATTGACGGTGGGATCGAGGTAGTTGTCCCAGAGGTCGCGAGCGCCTTGAAGGGATCGTTCCACCTCTGTGACGACCTTGAAGTCAGGAAATACAAATACTGTATCACAATCGTCGTCGTCGCATATAGTTCTATGGCTTCCATTTAAGACGGAGAGGTGGGTTGAATCAGAGTTTCGAAATAGACCGGGCATGCCTTGTCGGACAGATTTTGCAGCTGTGTGATGGACAGGCTTGGGTTCTTCTCGCTCCTTTGTCTCTAGCTCGTCGAGGTAAGCTGCGAGTGACCCTTGGGCGTCCGTAATTTTCTTTTCCCAATCCGATTTTCCGGTCGAAATCACAATCTAAATTTGCCGGCCGAAAAAGGGCCCGAGTAAAGAGGAGGTGTGGTGGAAGAACATGAGGTGGTAGCCATACCTGGCGATTGTAGGCCGACACAGAACCCAACATTTGTGATTCCCAATCAACGTCAAAACGAGTAGGATATGCGTCATGGCCTAATGGGAAAGAAGTTATCAGATAGAGTGGTTGGAGGGGAAGAAAAGTCTCAAGGACCTAGGTCGCAGGGATCGGTGCAGGAGCGACAGTCGGCAGTTGAGACGGGAACGGAGGAGGCTCTGAGCTGTGTGCAGACTTCTTCTGTCTCTGCTGGGCGGCCGAGGACATATGCCTGTAGCTTGCGGAGACTGTACATGGGAAGGTTGGGGAACAGAAAAAGTCGCGCGCATATCAGATAAGCTCCCTTATTAATACCCACCGGCACTCGTACTCACCTGCCACGCCCATCCCCATGTCCGTCTATCTCACTGCCCACTTTGCTCTTTCCCATCTCCCGTCGTTCTTGGACGCGCGAGGGCTTCCATCTGGGCCCTTGGAATTTTACGATATCTGATGGACCAATCAATGGATCATGAAAAGTGAAACGGATACAAGAGTCAATAGAAACGAACTGCCATCCAGCTGGTCGTCGTTCCCTGATTCAAGTGGCCAAGTGTTTCGCAGGCAATTTGGTGAGAGTGAGTTGAAATTCTGAGCATCCCATGAGCAGCCCAATTAGGCATGTGTCATTGTTGATGACGAGTGTCGAATGTTCCGCTGAGAACATAATGACGATCTCATTCTAAGCCTACCCGACAATGATTTATTGCAAGCCTGGCCTTAATTTTCAGAGGAAGCAGCGGCTTGCGGCGATAAGTCAGGGCAACTTCTCTCAATGCAATAATTCATTATCGGAGAACAATCTTGGAGGTTCTTTCACACAAAGCTTCTCCCGGCTAGTGCTCAGTGTTCCTAAATAGTATTTCTGTTCGCGAAGTGCACCAGATTTGACCCCTTAACTCTCGTGACCCGGAATATAGACGTGAGGAAGTCCCGGTTCTACCTTCGTACCGGAAAACTGTATCCCCACATCATCAAAATGCACATGTGTGGGAGGCTCCTCGACGCAATCTGCACCAAATGTAGCCACGTCGTTCGCCTGTCTGCAAAGGAACGGAGAAACTTTTGGATGCCGTCTTTGAGACCTCAACATTCCTTCAGATCAATTGCTTCGATGTGAAGAATGCAGTGGACGGTATACCTAGATTAGTTCGGCACTATATCCGGACCAGGTAAATTATATTATTTTTGCCTTTATATTTCTTCCATTTTGCCCGTCTCTTGAGTGTGTTTTTGGGTCAATCCTGCGTCAGATGCGCTGAAAGCCAAAAGTGCTGATTTGTGTACCTGATGTATATGTCACGCGAGTGTGACGCGTCAAAGTTGTCCAGAATTTGCTGAAAGCAGGAAGACGGCCATGTCGTTCGCCGTCGCCCGTTCTCTTCATCGCCCTCTCGCTCGCTCATTTACATCCACATCCTCGTCTCAAAAATCTCTACAAAAATCACCTCGCAAACCTCCTCCCCGTCCCCACAAAAGTCGTGGTCGTACTCCCAAAGTCGACCCCACGACAGAACCCCTTCTCCCTCCCCAAGAATTGCGCGAACCCTTCTTTCTCAACCATCAGTCCAAAGACTCCATTTCTGACGGCATTTCTCCCCTTCCCCGCAAAGCTCGTACTCCCAAAGTCGACCCTACAACCGAATCTCTTCTCCCTCCTCAAAAACTACGCGCCCTCGTCTCTCTCTATCATCAATCCGAAGACTTCATAACAGAGGAAACCCTTCTCGACCGTATCGATGCTGCTTTCCTTGGCGGCAATACCCAGCAGCGGAGTACCATCAACCAGCTTGAACAGAGGTGGTTGGAAGACGTTCTCAAAGAACAGCGCGTCGCTCCGAGAATCGCGCCTTGGTATCATGAACTCACCTCTTTAGACCGCACGGACCGTTTTAGTGGCCAGATGACTAGTAGGGAGAAGCAAGTTGTGGATGCGTTATATGGTGTAGAGTCAGGCTCTCGGCTTGGATACGAGACGCTGATGGAAGCAGTGAAAGCAAAGGAGATGGAACCGGAGCAGGAGTAGGAGTAGGGCAAGTGTCATTACATTCGCTATTGTTGAAGGACTGTCCCTGGCGAATTGAGAGTGAGTGGGGGAGGGGGGCCCTTGTCATTGAGTTGTATACTGACTGATACTTGAAGCAAGGGCAGATTCAATCTTACTGTTTTCTCTTTTCATATATATTTATCAATAGATCTATTTTCTCATTCCGTGAATTTTCAAGAGAAGTTTCGATCACAATTGCATGTTTTGTCAAGTCATTCATAGTTGCTTTCATCCACCGAAATTTCCCGGTACACCATATGATTCCCTTTCTTTGATTTATGACCGGTCTTGATTTGTTCCAAGTCAAAAGAGCGACTATTATCTACGTAACAATACGGTAATCTAAGATCTCTTAAACACTGTCCCCTGAATTCTAAAAACAAGACATTCCTACGTGAAAAACACGCAGACCACTTCCCCTCTGAAACGGGGCTCGAGGACAAGGTCCTCAGATGTCCTCCGAAAAGGAATAAAATAACCGTATCGATCAAGTATCCCCTGGATGTGACGCAGTTTTCGACCCTACGACAAGATCATCCTCCCGTACATTCAATTCCACATCCATTTCAACCCATCATGTCATCGCCCCGTCGTTGATAGGCATCGGTGCAAAAACAACAGGAGGTACACAAGTAAAACACGACACAGCAGCGTCCCATTCAGAAGTTCCCCGCGATAGATGATTTGTTGGAGGGTTATGAAACGCATCACAGAGGTTGAGAATAAGTCGCGTCCCCATGACGGTTGTGACGGAGTACGAAAGCGAGGGCGGGATGCTTGCATACTGCGCATCTGCGGTGAGCCAGACGACTACAGTTACGGTGTACAATGCAAATGCACTTGTTCATCGATCGTGAGCTAGACGCCCTAGTTGAAAAGCAGTCTTTTAATGAGTAACACTTACCTGAAACAATGTCCAAGGTTGTCCCGTAGCAAAATGACGACCAGTGACGGACAGGAGCACTGCAGACGCATCAATTCTCCTAGCGGCGGTCGAAACCAACACTTGTAAATGAGTCCCAATGCCAGAAAGAACAAGATCATGTCGAAGAGCATAACAGATACCCAGAACATGAAAATATAAGATGGAATCTCTGTGAAAGTGCATTGATATACCCCAGGAAATGGCTGAGAGGTGACTGAACACGACATTTGAGATTTCATTCAGAATATTAGGTAGTTTGAACTCACCCTCTAACTTGGGTATAGAAAGTGCTATAAAAATGAACAGACCAAAAACTTCGATGCAAAAAGCAACGTTAAGAAACCGCGACACATAGTTACTATGGTATAAGGCTAGGACGCGTGATTGCAGGATAACTGGAGGAAGATCAATACGCCATCATTGAGAAAATAAACCCATTTAACCTACATTGTGAGATCCATGTGGAAACCGCGGCAATCACCACAATCATTCGCATTCCCACTAGACCTTCAGGAAAGAGAAAAAAAAACATCAGATTGCGGAAAAAGAATAATTAGCAGAACTACGTACAACTGTTCATTGAAAACCAAGTTGCTTATTCACGCAAGTTTCTACAAGGGGAAAAAAAATGATACGTACAACTAAGCACAGTGTCAGGAGAAGATCTGCCATCTCAAAATTAATAACTTACCCCGTCCGTTGGCTTTGGAAACAAGTATACTGGTGAAATGCCATCAAAGATCGACGAAGGATGATTATAAATATGACTTACCATACGTGTCCCAGCTGAAATCACAGGTGATATGTTATTGAGTAGTATTCAAAAAACCATCTCGCCACCCACAATACAAGGAAATTCCCGAAATATCGGCACTTGGCGTAAAGATTAGAATTGAACGGCGGCAACAATCCACCGAGAAGAAACACACAAGGAAATAAAGGGTTTTGGACTTTGACCAGCGTTTTTTCTATACAACGCAAACATGAGTAACGTTTCGATCCCATTAAATCGCGTACTTGCCCATATTAGCTCTATCTGGATAAAGACATCAGTTCAAATATCTGAGATAGAGGTTTTTGGCACACCTCTTGGTCCAAAGTAATTACTATCATCACCCCATTTCAATACTATCTGAACCGCAGCCGTAACTGGATCACTGACCGTGATCATAAAATGTGAAAACAAAGGCTGCAACTGAATTCAGAGTCAACTTCTTTTCGGACAATGTGCGACAAATTGAAAAAAAATTCACGTTGAACATAATGTTGAAGGAAACGGACGTGGACAGTAGAAACTGCCTCTGTTGAGCTCAAGAACATACCATGTAAAAAAGGGAGTGTCGGTAAAGTGGACGTGAAATCAACGGGCGAGTTTTGAAAAGGCCTTATAACGAATACAACCGGCCTAGTTGGTGGGTTCTCGAACCCCTTGGGGACGTATACCTTGCCACCGGACTAAGATTTGAACCCAACGACATTATTCTCATCAGGGACGTTTAATCGATAAGGGTCGTATTTAGCATCAATAGTCTGATCATCGACAATAGAGACAGTCAACAGACTGCCTTGAGGAGAATGTCCCTAGATCGAGTCAAGGAATCAGGAAAGAGTGAATTCAATGGGACACTAGCGCATGATTTGTAGCGGAAAGCAGCGGAATTATTGTGGATTATGAACCAGCAGAACCGAGGTTGGGGAAGATCAACTGAATCCAAAGCGCCAGCGTGTGTCATCGTACAAGCAACTTCATTCTTTGCCTGGTTCAACTGACGGAGAGGTTTCATTCCCGGTGTAAATGCACGATCGATAGTTCACTGACACCACAGGGACCGCCTGGGACCGCCTGGGACACATGACAACAGGCACAGGAAAACCAGAAGCTCTCCACGACTACCCTGAAGAAGCAAGGAAAAAACAAACAGCAGAAATGGAGGAAAGGCGTCCCTTACTCTAATGAAGACCTAAGTTAGAATGGCGGTACTTGTTTCAAAAAGCATGGTCATGGCTTAAGCCGTCCCTTGGCACTTTTCTCTGATGATATTGATAAACGACTGAATATTGGATGGAGTTTCTCACTCCGTATGCATGATCCTTCGTCCCGTTGTGACGGTGACTATATGACAAGTTCTTCAAGGAATTTTTGACCAAGAACTCTCGTCATTATATCCACTCAAAGGCTGAGTTTTAAAATGACCCTTTGAGCCGTGACACGGCCCATGGACTATTCGCTTCGTAAAAATTCATGGGATAGACACCGATCTTGGAGTCATCCGCCTCGGACTTCAACCAGCTTGGCGTGGTGCCAACCGCAACCGCAGACTCATACGGAGTGAGTAGAGGACGACCAAACGCGTAACCCCAGTCAATCGATAGACGCGGGCAAGACGTTTGAATGAATGTGGATATGTGGGGCTGGAAAAGAGAAAGTTTTGCGGGGGAGAGCTCAGATAGAAGGATAGGAATGTAAGGGATAGAGATTGCCGAAGCTTCTAATTGTTGTGTAATGGCCTGTGAAGAAGGATGAATTTGTCCCATGTCTCTGAAATGAAAGTAAGGTGGTATATACCCGTAGTTGATTGAAGTTCCCCTGCCTACCCAGGGTCCCTAGAATTACTCCCCATAAAGGGGTGTCGTTGGAGCGATCTTCAGTCATCCCTGGCGACCGATATGCATCGACGCTTCGTTTCGCCGTTTGTATGGCTTGATTTCTGACGGTCTGCATTTCATCATGGTCGTAACGTTCTCTGGTAAACTTTTTGGAATAAGGGTCATAACGAAAGGCTGGGACAGTTGGGTTAGCAATCATAATTGACTCCAGGTGGAAACGCCCATCGCCCAAGTATCTGATAAAGAGTGTCAGGCAACAAAGGGAGAACGAATACGCAGAACACACGTACATAAGGGCATCCACATCTTTCAAGGTGGGTGCAGTACACCCAAGTATTTCTCCGGGAGACAAAGGCTTTGACCTCGGTATCATGGCTTCGTATTGGCCTGTCCAGAATTTATTTCCCCTACCTGGTTGGGAGAGTTCGCGATCCTCGCCCCCATTTTCTATGAGACCGGATGCAGGTGTGTGATATTCGCTGGAGAGATCCTCCTTTAACTTTTGTAAGGCTGCGACAAATTGTATTGTCGACACCAGAGCGAGACGGGTTGGGTGAGTGGGCTGTGACGGCGCATCAAGTTCATTATCAAGTGATTCCGTTGCCAGTGGTCCCTCTATGCGAAGCTGAGCTATACCAGACGCAATTTGTGCACCTGCAGGTATGTTACTTGACTCTTCTTCGCCCTCGAGTAGGCGCTCTCTGAAGGTTTGCCGATCGCTCGGAAAATTGAGCCTTATTGAATGATGCAAATGAGACGAGTCGATGCCAATTTCAACAAAGACATAGAGGGTCTTTATTGAAGTCTGATCCACGGGTACTGGACATAGTTTATCAGATAAGGGGAGGTGCTGCAGGTGATTAGGAACGAGCCTAGGCAGCTATGACCATAGTGGACCATCATATCGCATCCGAGAGCAACTGCGGTATAGTCGTCTATACAGCAGGCTCCGTATGTGACATCTCCCATGATTACGGCCAAGGCGGGGGTGAAACTAGGTAGTGTTTAACGAATGACTACTGCGGTCAGAGCTCCTGCGCACCGCTCGATGATGTCTACGATAGTGCAAGCAAACATTTGAAGACCCTCTGGCATCTGGAGTGCAACCATGGTGGCGTTATTCTTGCAGATGTGATGGATTGTTTTGTGGATCTCGAAGGAATAGTTTGATGGGAGCTGTTGGATGGCGGCATTGAGCTGGTCGTCGCTGAGGATATCGTGGGGGATCTGATTGGAGACGACGGGATGAACGCCTGGCTTGGATGGTCTGGCAGATTTGCTGCCGACGAAGCGTTTTTTTGGTTTTGCCGCTGACATGAAATGTGGAAGGAAGGGAGTTCACGTGCGTGCGTCTCTGCCATGAACCACTGTGCTCTGCGCTCCTCATGCGGCACCAACGTCTTCAAGCCTCTGCCCTGTCCCTATGATGGCCCACCGCAAGAGGTCCGTCGCCGTCCATCTCACCTGTCGCTTGTTCTACTACTGACCTTCTGGGCTCTTAGCCTGAAGACCGTGCCCTCCTTACAGAGGTTTGCGGGCCAGAATTCGCCGCCGGTCCAGTATGCTGTTCCTCTGACCAGGTGGAGACTCTCAAGGCCAACTTCGTCCAAGTAGAAGCCTTTCTAGCGTCGTGCCCGGCATGCAGGAATAATTTCAGATCATTCTTTTGTGCCTTTACATGCTCCCCGCACCAGGGCGAATTTGTCAATGTCACCGCTACACAAGAGGGTTCCAATGGCCGGACCGCTGTCAAGTCTGCCGACTTCTTTGTCACTGAACAGTTTGGCAAGGGTTTCTATGACAGTTGCAAGGACGTCCAGTTCGGCGTCACCAATGGCTATGCTATGGATTTCATTGGGGGAGGTGCCAAGGATTATCGCGCGTTCTTCAAATTCTTGGGTGATGTGAAACCACTTGGAAGCCCGTTCCAGATCAACTTTCCAACCACATCACCTCCCCACATCACACCCCTTGACCCGCCTCCGCGAAATTGTTATGACAGCGAACTGACAAGTCGTTGCACATGCATAGACTGCCCCGACATATGTCCCGCCTTACCACCTGTCCCCTTACCCAACGCTGGGCCTACATGTCTTGTCGGTCCATTATCTTGCCTATCTTTCATCCTTTCCGTCACCTACACCGTTGTTGTTTTAGGTTTCCTAACAGGCTATGCTATCTCTGCCTTCCGTAGACATCGCCGAGAGAAGTCATATGAACGTGTCGCACTCTCAGCGGATGCTGCTTCCCCGCGAACCCGCAGTCATGGACTTGTTGGCGCTGCTTCTCTATCTCACTATATCGATGAAGACTCCTCGGGTGCCCCGTCAGAGACCCGGCATCTTGGTCGCGGCGTATCGTTGCTAGACCCTATGGAAACAGTTCAGCCCCGCCAGGACCGTGTCAACAATGTGATCCGGAGAGGGTTCTATCACTTGGGTCTGTTCACCTCCAATCATCTGTGGCTCATGTTTTCCGTCGTTTTTCTTTCTGTTGGCCTCCTGAACATCGGTTGGGATAGATTTGCAGTTGAAACGGACCCTGTTAGGTTGTGGGTCGCTCCAGATTCCGAGAGCAGACTTCAGAAAGAATATTTCGACCAGCACTTTGGTCCATTCTATCGTACCGAACAAATCTTTGTGACCGCTGCAGCACCTCAATCAGAATCTAATCCAAATGATACTACTCAAACTACATCCATCGCCATAGGCGAGAAAGGACCTGTTTTGTCCTGGGACCGCCTCAAATTCTGGTTTAACGTCGAGTCACAGATTCGTAATCTTGTCTCGCCCAATGGTTTCACACTCGATGATGTTTGCTTCAAGCCTGCCGGCCCTCGTGGTGCTTGCGTTACCCAGTCCATTGCGGCATGGTATGGTAATGACCTAGAGGACTATAGCCTGGATACTTGGGCTGATCACCTAGAGGAGTGTGCTTGGAATCCCGTCGATTGCCTTCCCGATTACCAACAACCCCTTGAGCCGCAATTTGTTTTGGGTGGTGTCCCTCTCGATTCCAAGGGTTCGAAACAGTTCTTGGAGGCTGAAGCTTTTGTCGTGACATACGTGGTATCAGATTCACTTGACCAGCACAAACAAGCTATGATCATGGATTGGGAAACAACTCTGCGTGAATATCTCACTGATATCGGGCAGCGTTCCGAAGCAGAGGCCGGCTTGTCAGTCGTCTTCTCCACTGGCGTGTCCCTTGAAGAGGAATTAAACAAGAGTACAAACACCGACGTTCGTATTGTTGTATTGTCATACGTGGCCATGTTCCTCTATGTCTCGCTTACTCTTGGTAGTGGATCTACTACTAAAGATGAGGATGGAGTTATATCTTCACTCTCCCAGTGGACCCGCAATTTCCCAAAGTTTTTCAAACGTTCCGGTTCCGCCTCTACCATTTCCATCGACTCTCGCGATGTTCCCACCCTATTCCCCCGCTTTCCCCGCAGTCTCTTTGTTGGTTCAAAGGTCATACTTGGTTTGTTCAGTATCTTCCTAGTACTTGTCTCCATTTCTACCGCAGTTGGATTCTTCTCCTTGCTCGGAGTTAAAGTAACTCTTATCATTGCCGAGGTTATTCCTTTTCTTGTCCTTGCAGTTGGGGTCGACAATGTCTTCATCCTTGTCCATGAACTTGATCGTCAAAACACGCTTCATGGACCAAATGCGGCACCAACGTACATCACAGCTCTATCACCCACGAACTCTCACCGATTCAATTTTGAATCGGCGCCGCCTGACGTAGATGATACATCCCTTCCGTTGTATTTGAGTGCCGAAGAGAGGGTAGCTCGGACTTTGGCTAAGATGGGACCTTCAATTTTATTGAGTACCATCACAGAGACCCTTGCTTTTGCTCTTGGTGCTCTTGTTCCTATGCCTGCTGTTCGCAATTTTGCACTGTATGCGGCTGGAAGCGTATTGATTAATGCTATCTTACAAGTGACGGTGTTCATCGGCGCATTGCTCTTGGATCTCAAGCGCGTAGAGGTGAGTGAAAAATTGCAATCAGGTTGAGACGGACTGTAACCAATGTAATCCAGAGCAATCGCGTGGACTGCTTCCCTTGCATTCGTTTATCTTCTAGAATAGCCTTACCAGAGACTTCTGCTACTTCTAGCGGTTTGGGCCGGATCGCAAGATTCATCCGCCGTTACTACGCTCCTTTCCTCATGAATTCCGTCACTAAAGCTTGTGTTGTAATCATCTTTGTGGGGGGCTTTGTGGCGTCTGTAATTTCTGTTCAGCATATCCAGCTTGGCCTAGGTGAGCACTCTGAAATGACTTTGACGTACGCGTCAAAATGAAGACATCTTCTGCAGATCAACGTCTGGCCTTACCTGCAGATTCGTATCTCGTTCCATACTTTGACTCCGTGGATGCCTATCTAGATGTTGGTCCCCCGGTTTATTTTATTGCGAAAGGTGTCGATGTAGCCGAACGAACTGGCCAACAAGCGCTCTGTGGACGTTTCACAACGTGTCCTGACTTTTCTATTGCAAATCGATTAGAGGCAGAGCGCAAGAGGCCCGAAACTTCATTTATCAACCAACCGACTGCCTCTTGGATTGATAACTTCCTCAGCTGGCTCAATCCTGTTAATGATGAATGTTGTCGTGTGCGCAAGAATGATCCTTCTGTGTTCTGCACTGCTCACACTCCTTCAAGAGCATGCAGGCCTTGTTACCAGGGTCACGAACCGGCTTGGAATATTACGATGACTGGGCTTCCTCAGGGAGAAGAATTCATGCGATATCTCAAACAGTGGCTGGCTTCACCAACGACCGCTGAGTGTTCGCTCGCTGGAGAGACTGCTTTTGGAGATGCTATATCTTTCACAGCCGATTCCTCACGTGTTGAAGCTTCCCACTTTCGCACGTACCATAATCCACTCAAGTCTCAAGATGATTTTATCAATGCATTCGCGGCGGCTCATCGCATAGCAGACGAAATATCCGAAGAGACGGGTGTAGAAGTCTTCCCTTACTCTCTCTTCTACGTCTTTTTCGACCAGTATGCGCATATTGTGGCAATCACACAAGAAGTGCTTGGACTTGGACTGGCTTCTGTGCTTATTGTCACAGGACTGCTCCTTGGGTCATGGCATACCGCGATCATTGTTACGGGAGTTGTTGCAATGACCGTTCTGAGCGTTATGGCGGTGATGCCGCTTTGGGGAATCAGTTTGAATGCGATTAGTTTGGTGAATTTGGTGATTTCGTTGGGGATTGCTGTTGAGTTTTGTGCGCATATTGCGAGGGCTTTTATGAGTGTTTCGAGTTCTTCGTCGGTTACTGTTGTGGGGAATACATTGTCGCATGGACATGGTGCGGAGCAGAAGGAGAGGGATGAGAGGGTGCATGTCGCACTGGTGGATGTTGGGCCCTCCGTAAGTTCGCTCTTTGCGTAATTCAGAGGAGAAACTCAAACTGAACGCCATTTCTTTAGGTTTTGTCTGGTATCACATTCACTAAGCTTATCGGCATGTCAGTCCTTGCTCTGACGCGCTCTAAGCTTCTCGAGGTCAGGTTGATTTACTTTGCAACAGTACAAAAAGTGATGCTAATTGGGTGTTGTGGCTGTAGATCTATTACTTCCGCATGTGGTTAACACTCATCGTTTCTGGTGCCCTTCACGGTTTGGTGTTGCTACCCGTTGTCCTTAGTCTTGCAGGAGGGCGTGGTTTTCCTCCTGGGACGGACGAAGAGTGGATGCGCGATGCGACTAGAATTGAATATGAGTATCCGTGAGTCGAAACAACTTTTCTTCCTTGATGAATGAGCAAGGTTTTTTTTAACTTCATGTCATAGAACGTTCAATGCCGATGATGATTCCATTCACAGTGACTAGAGTGGTTGATATCTATATGCCTCATAATGGACATCTTATTTTACCTTCTAGCTGTATTTTAATGTTTTCGTCGTCTCAATGAGAGCTGAACACTTCAAAGCGTAACATTCAGTAAAAGATTATTGTAGACAGTTACAAGAAAATTTTCAGCTAGAACCACTCTTGGATACCTACCTACATATTTTCTGTCTAAGCCTCCTTGGCGGGGGACCTAGACCTACTATCCCTAATATCATCTCTGTCTCTGCTGGCACTCTTGCCCTTACTCACCGAGCGACCACGAGGGCTACGGGACCGACTGCGACTGTATTTTGAATCGGAATCATAAGACCTTGAACGAGGAGAGCGGGGAGAGCGACTCCTGGACTTTGGTGTACGTGAGCGAGACCTGGGAGTCAGCGAGCGCGAGAGTGGAGTCCTAGAACGGGTGATGGACCTAGTCCTTGAACGACTGGAGCGGACTGAGTAACTTGCGGATCTGCTCCTTGGTGAGCGAGACCTAGAATTTGAAGGAGGAGACCTTGAACGTGGAGAGTAGGAACGAGACAGTGGCTTGCCACGAATAGGTCTTCCTCTACGTGCCGCATTACCACGACTTCTACCGTAATCGCGATCGGACCACCGTATCCTCCGCGAGTATAACTTGGGGATCTTCGGCGGGCAAGATAGCCAGGTCGACGAGGAGGTGGTGAACGAGACCTACGATAGCCTCTATCCCTATTGCGTGGGGTGGTGGAGGAGGACCTCTTCTGCCCCAACCTCCACGTCCACCACGGAACGATTTTTCTCCACGTCTACGGGAATAGGGTGATAATGAACGAGTTCTGGATCTTGACAAGGACCTAGGTGACCTTGGACTCCTTGAACGAGGTGAAAGGGAACGGGAGTAAGGAGAACGTGAACGTGAGAAGGAAGGGGAACGCGGGCCTCGACCATTGCGGTATCGCGAACCTGGTGGTGGACCGCCGCGACGAAAGCGATGAGGAGGTGGAGAACGAGTGCGGGTGCGAGTGCGAACGGGGAGGTCTGAGAGTTCGAGTTTTAGGACGGCACCATCGAGTTGGCCACCGTCCATGTGTTCGAAAGCGCGATGAGCAGACGCGGCATCTGCATACTCAAGAGCAGCCTTGCCTCTGTTCTGACCGGCTGCGCGTAATTGAGCAGCAGAGAGAGAGAGGGAAAAGAGAACGCACATTTTCCAAAGACGGGGAGGTCGATTTTGACGATGTCGCCGTAGAAGGCAAAGACAGTCTGGAGATGGGCTTCGACGACGTTTCTGGTAAGATTTGTGATGACGACGACCTTTGCGTCTGCGTTGGCGGTGTCCTTGGCCGACTCGACCTCCATGTTGCAACCTCTCAAGGGGCTAGATGTCACACACGTCACACACTCGCAATTCCGTCTCTCTATAAGTATAGTAACTGGTCTAGTCTACGCATCATCCTCTACGTATTTATGGCGCATGTCTTTCCATAATTTCTGTAGCCAGGGGTGTAAGAGAGGGAGCAGCAAATCACTGGAAAGAAAGAGGACGTACGCCCTTGTTCCACCGCTCCCAGAACGAAGTCACGCCCATATCAAAGCCGATACCGAAGAAAAAGGCACCCGCAAAGACGGAGCCAACAAAGATGCCTGGAAGACTGGGATGTGAGCAGCTGCGGGCAGAGGCGGGGGGTGAAGCGCACTGTTACGCCTGAAAAAAGAATTGTAGAGACCGGTGGCGAGCTGAAAGAGGGTTTAGAAAGAGATATTTGCCTCGAGGGAGAACGACTTACACTCATCGCTGTGGTTCGGGATTGAACTGTTACTGGTCACACCGTCACCCGCGGAAAAGAGTCACAGAGAGTGTGACAGGCGAGTGACCCATGTCGTTCTCGCTGCGTCGGTCGTTCTCGACAACAGCGCAGGAGCTGCTCACCGCGGCGCACAACGGTGTCTCTGGTCATGTCAAACCAATGAATCCCATCTCCCGCCGCCCAATCGGCGCCGAAGGTCCTCCTCTTGCTGGCCCAAAAGCCTACGAGTCTGCAGCAGAAAACCCGTACAGAGACACACAAGACTCCGTCCGCTCTGCATACCGTTTCGACTGTCATTCCTCGCGCAATAACACCATCACCACCCTTTCCTCCCTCGTATACGACGAAAACCCTTTCAAGCCCCCACGCTCCAGTGTCATCGCCTGGTTCTCCGGCGGTTCTCTCAAGTTCAAAAAGAGCCAGCGTGCGAGCTATGAGGCTGGCTATCAATGCGTCATTCATGTCTTCAAAGTTCTCGAGAAGCTCAGACAAGACAAGGGCAGCAGGGTCACCGTCGACCTCTACTTCAATGGTTTTGGCCAGGGCAGAGAGGCTCTCAAAACTGCTCTCATGGCCACCGAGGGCGTAGCCATTCGGGACACCATCAGGAACGTCACTGACTGCACCCCCCTCAAGATTGGTGGCACACGTTCAAAAAAGACAAGGCGTTTATAATCCTCGGCACGTTTCTCGCTTCTGTTCAGCCCGACAATCCAACTCATATCTCGTCCAGTCCTTAATGTCGTCCTATAGATATCTTAATATAATATATCCCACAGCCACTATAACTCTAAGTTGAAATGTTTGTCTTCTGCATATTTGTGGTATCTTGGTCGTTCCAAGCATCGCAGTGCAACCTGCTTGTCTGTCTCTATGTCGGCTATCAGTGCGTCTATGGAAACATTCAGTCCCAGCATCATTAGAGCAACACCGACTTGCTCACCCCGAGAAGTATAATTCAGCTCTGGCCGAATATATCCAAGCACAATGGCGCGCATCTCAATACCATAGAAATCTCCCTTGAAGCCATGCATGATGTGGATCTCCTGCATCTCATCGGTATCCAATCTCGACGAAAGCAGATAGATTCGGACTCACAGCAGTCATCTTCTTGTTATCGTAGAATGGATTCCATCCCAAGCTCATCACCATCGGAAGCACCACCAGCTCACCTTTCTCAAACTCCCCCATTTTCTCCGCCGGTGGAATGACTTGGGCATACCCGTAGTACACTCCCGTTTTCGCCACCCCAGTCATCTCCTCCGTCGCCTCATCCGGCAGATTTGCTAACTCTCTTCAGTCTCTCTCAATCACAAATCTGATTTACTTACCTGTAGGGCATCCCAAATCTTTGCCCCCTCTACCAAAACCCTTCTGGACAGGTCCAGCAAGTTTTATCGGGAACGGTGACTCGGGTTCGTCTGGGCCAACGCGCTGAGGTCTAGACAGCCTGAAACTCTCCGTTTGGAAGGGTGCAGCTGGACGCGAGGCGTTTGTGGCCGACATTTAGGGGTAGCTCGTACAATGTAGAAAGAGAGATAAATATAAGCGATCACAAATCAGTTCTTGTCTTCAGTCCGGCCAACCATGTCCACTCCGTATGCCACCTACCCCGTTTCAACCACACAGCAGACGCAGTACCCAAACCATTATCCGAATGTCCCTGTTCAAATCCAGCCCACATCCACTTACTACTCCCCGTACAGTGCTCCCGGTACCGCCGCTGCCGGAGCGCCTAGTCTCGCAAGTTTAACTATTCAAACAGACACGTATAGGCAAACACACCCTGCTCCTGCACGGCCGCCAAGTCCGCCTGAACCTGCTATAACACCCAACGTAGCCACACGCGCTATTCGGAGATTGGTAGAAAATGAAGCGATCAAGGTTGGGTTTGTGAGTTCTGACACTCGAGCTGTGAGACGGTTTGAACTCGAAGTCGTTGCTTGTACGTTTGCTATCTCTCTACCCTACTTTTTCTGAATCTACTCTCTGTTTAGTTATTGAACAACTTTTTGAACGAGCACATGAATACGCCAATCTCGCGAACCGTGCCAGCGCCATCCCTCCAGATCTACTTCTCGCTATCGCCGACTTTGGTATTGAACCAAAAGAGCTGTACCGCCTTGCTCGAAAACGGCGCGCTTCACAAGCAACAGGAAATGTAGAATCCAAAGATATGGTACTCTCTCCCAAAATGAAACCGAAGAAGAAACTTGTCAGATCAAGTACGCACGAATACCCGCTTACAAGTGCTTTCTACTCATTCTATTTTTTTTTTTTCCATAAACCCAGAACCAAAGATTTCACCAATGCAACTCACATCGTCAACCTCACGTTCACCATCCCCAGACCTCCTACCATCAGACGACGAATCCGGTCCTCCGATCCTCCCCGTCAGCCTCCGCGGTCTTCCCCCATATCTCCCACAACTCCCTCCCAAACATACCTACCTCCAAACTCCCGTACGTAAAATCCTACCTATCTTAATTAAATTCTCTGACACTGCTCACACGCATGGAACAATTTTCAGGCTTCACCACCCAAGAAAGCAGCGCTTCCTTCCCTCGAAAAGAAACTCAAAACTGCAAGTTTGGTACAAGAATCACTAAAAAACTTGATGCTCGCTACGGAAGATAGTACAGGTCAAGAAGACGCTGAATTGTTAGGTCATATTGTCATTGGGAAGTAGGCTTGCACTCTAGGAAACGATGGAGACTTGGTAGCTAATAAGCTTGGACATTTGGGCGGTTGTCCGATTACCTTCCTTTGAATCGGTTTGAAGTGATTGGCAGTTTGACCACGAGTGAGAGTCGTTCTCAGCCAATTTTTTTTTTTTTTTCAAGGTCTTGTTATTTATTTTTCATTGCTGGGAGGACCTTTATCTTTCTGCACTGTCCCCGAGTCTATGGCTTGTATAATCATCAAGTCTCAAGCTTCAAGTGGCGAGATGGCAATTTATTCAAAGCTTTGGATTTTGTGGATACTAAACATCATATCTTGTACTAAGAAGAGATATAGACAAAATTATATGCCAACAAACGAGAGATACGAACGAGGTCAAATCTGTTTCCTAGTCCTCGTATGAAAAGAACAGTCACTCTAGGAGTCTGAAGCTAACGGCCTTACCTCATGACATGATGGATAATACCTCGTTTCTGATTCCAGACCTGAATTCTGCTCTAATATGCTGAAAGACAAAAGAACACCTCGTGTCTGCAACTCAAACCGACGAGGCGATCTTCATTGATGCAGTTGCTCAGAATCGTCTCGAACCATCATATTAAGCTTCTCAGACCTCTCAATCCGAAGCAGGGCTCTTAATAACAAGTTCACGACTTGCACTTATAGAATACCCCACATGTATACCCAGATATGCCTCACTAACCTCTCTTACCTCATTCCCAATTCTACTACCAATGAACGGAGAGTCTTCAATCCATAGACCTTATTTTGCATCAGTAAAATGCATTCCCAACTGCTCATCTAAGCATTACACGTCAAAACTGGACCTGCGGTGAGTGAATGCGCAATGAACCCTTACCAAAGCTAATCATCCACAGCTTTTCGGTTTCTTTGCTCTATTCGAAACAGTAGTCCAAGATGTCGTTGATAATCTTCCAATCCTCCTGTACTTGTTATAGAATTTGATTTTCTTCTCGATTGAGATTCAGCTAATCGGACTGCGGTCTGTTGGGTGGGACTGGAATCTGCATTATTGACACTGGCTCCGAAGGGCTAGGTGCTGATATCATCGAAATATCTTGTTTGGCCTGCCTTTTCATCAGTCTGTTGTAGCGTAGTCGACACTAAACAAGAAGATACATTTGGTGAGCCAAAGGTTGAGAAGAAATAAGTAAAAATAGACTTTTACATTAGGACCAGTTCTTCTACCACCCAATTTTTCGCTAACCAATTTCCACTTCTTTCCCAACTCTTTCACAGCTTCAGAAGCTGCTGATCTTCAACTTCTGACCAAGGTCCCTTCTCGCCTTCAATAGTAGTTCCAATTTCAGCCCAGCGTTCTCTACACTGCTCATTTGTCCGACCGGGTAACACGCCAGCAACGTCGATCCATGAATTATTGAAGACATCAACGGCCTTTTGTAGACGAGTGTCTTCTTCAGGTGTCCATGGTTCATGTTTGATTGAAGGATTCAAGGACCGGGCATATCGTGTTTGACATTGAGAAGTGGTTGCGTATGGCGAAACGTAACGAGCAACTGTAATTTTGCGTTGGGAAACTTGCAAGTACAGTATATGTGAAACATACCAAGGTTCCAGTTGTTCGTTCCAAATATTTCAACCGCCTCTAGCAGCTTGTGATCGGCATTCGTATCCCACTGATGTCGCGGTCTGGTAATGGCTTGTTTCATGCAATCGATTGGGATGCGGTTCGTCTAAACAAACAATTCGCGTTATAACTCTTACCAGAACCATTCATGGAGACGTACGCCAAGCTCCTTGGCAATTCCAGACCAATTGATCTTCTGCCCAGTCGCCAGAGCAGTCGCAGTCAATTCATGCAATTTATCCAATTCATCCTGCGTCCAATCTCCGTGATTGACCTTGGGATGAAGCTTTGCAACCCATTGAATGCGACATTCGTCAGGTGTTCGTTAAGGTGCGTGATCAGACACTTTTTCGGCTACTATAGACCAGTCGATGCCCTGGATATTGTGCGCAATATCAATAGGCGGGGCTGAGGGGCTTGAATTTGAGTCAAGGTGAACGTCGGCTATCTGGAAACAAAGTCAACGCACTTGTCGCGGACTCGGTATGCCTCCAAACGCATGTTTTCTTTCTTCACTGCATCGGCCAGGACTTCCGCTTCCTTTCCTTTCACTGATATAAATTGCATGAGTACTTCAAGCATGAAGGTGTGGAGGATTCAGCTATACTTGGATGCAGGGATGTCCATCGGAGATAATGAGCTCGTTGAGATGCTTCTTTGTAAAACGGAGATGACTGCGACGCGTCGGCTGGGCAAACCTTCAAGGCAAATGGAGTACGCACGGGTGCCAAGAGTTCGAAAGATGAGATGGGGGCAGTCGCTCTCTTTGAGCCCGGTATTTGGAATTCTGCCTGGAAGGACTCGTCTGGCAGCTCTTCTCCCTTGTTGACGCTCTCCTGTGTTGTAGTCAGCGATGGCAGAGCGAATAACAAGCGACATACTATCAGACGGTCGAATTCGTTGAGTTGGGCTTCGAGGTCTGTCGCCTGTGCTACGAGGGCATTCTGAAGAGCAAGGTTGGCCTGGATCGTGTTTTGGACGAGACGGTGGGTGGACATGAAGCGATGCCACGTGATCTTCCACAGTGGGTCTCTCCACCAACGTCGACGACGCAATGGCCAACGCCTCTGCAAAGCGCATTGGTAGGTGTCGCGTGAAATTAGTCACCGCGCTCTCGTGTTCACCATTCACACAGCCCACCAGAATGAAACCGCGGTCAGATCTCTTAAATTGGGCATGATCGTCCCAACCATCATCTCCCTCGTGCTCCGTTTCCTCTTCCGACGCTCCTCTCTTCCTCCCTCAAAAACTTCCCTCGCCATATACGTCCTCACTTTCTTCCCCTCCCTCTTCCTTTCCAATTATCTCATCAAGATCGGCACTCCAAGACGCGACCCTACAACCGGCACCTTACTCTCATACGGCGAAGACCTCGCCCAACCTGGCGTAACTGAATGGTTTTCGACATTCTATATATAACCTGTGCGTTTCGATTCCAACCCATTTCTTCTGTGAAAAGTCGGTTGAATCCGTTCAAAGGGCTTGTCAAGTTGGTAGCGGTGCACTCGGAGAATGGTTCTGGTTTCTGTACATGGTGGTGCGTTCGTGTGACCGACAACCCCGACCCACATCCAAAGTGTTGATATCCCGCCTATAGATACCACTCTTCGCTATTTTCAAATTATGGTCTTCAGTCATATCTCCTTTTATCAACGGCCGCTCGCCCAATATTCAAGACTCAGCAGCAGCAACAGCAGCAGATAGCCAACCGACCAGTAAGCGACAAGAAAAACTCCGCAAGCGCAGCGAGAAGGGTGACCCTCGCGTTCGTGCCCAAACTCGAAAATAATTTTCCCCAATTGCCAATCACACACATATTATATAAATATGGTATCAATTTCATTCGCAATATATTTATATACGTATAGTACACCAGAATAAGAACGTGGGTATGCAAGAGAGTAAGTCCGAGAAATGTTAATCCTTACGCAAGATCGGCGAATCCGACCTGGTTGGCACCGACATCGAATTCTACAGTCATATATCAGTTCATCTGTAGGTCATAAGTAGAACGGTTTTTGCTTACTTGTGTAGAAGTTGCTTAGGAAAACATCTCCGACTACCCAGACTGTCCGAAGCGTCAGTACCAAATACACTACTCAACGGACACATAAATCACACTCACGGGGAATATTCGTAGTACCGGTGATTCCACCGACACAATCCGCAGATCCTCGGAAAAGTTGACCCAAGTTAAACGTACTCGTAGGAATTGCAAAGTTCTTTCCGCCGAAGGTCAAGCTGATCTGTGGGTCGCTGTTACAAGGGACTAGTGAAGATGGCAGTCAGTACTGCTTTCAGCCTCGCAAAACATTTTATCTCACAGGTGAAGAATCCCGGACCAATAACATTCGACGCGTCCTTTGCGCCGGGAATGGCCGAATAGAGCTGAATGGCTTCTTGTTGGGGTGCAACAATGAGTGTGGTTCCAGTGTCGATAGCGGCTTGTACGTTCTGAACCGCGCTGCCACCACCAGTATTCACACTATCAAGTGGTATCTGCCAAAAGCCCTGCCCAAGCATATCATGTCAGCAAACGGTTTTTTCCCAACAGTTGACAGAAATATCGCACCTCTTGTGTGATATTGATATTAGTAAAGTCCCCAGTGAACGAGTTGTTGTTCACGCCGCCCAAGAACAATTCAGACCCTTGCGTTGAAAGCTTGAACCCAAATTGCGCGGCGTCCGCACCACCTTGTGCAACCAAAGTCTGGAAGAACGGGTTCGCCCTAAATTCGGAAATTTGAGGGAATGCCATGCCCATGAGACCATCGGTGGGAACTGGCCTGCGCTGAAACCAGTAGAGTATTGCGTTGCAGATCCAACAGCTTGATCAGTCACCTAAGGGGGGAAGAAAAAAAGTCAGAACTTGATTCACAAGAATGCTGCCAAGAAATAACTACAGTCAGACCACCAATAGTTACGGTGTCAGTGAATACCTCGCCCTGGATCGAAGATCCATCACCGAATAAGAGTGAGAAATCCCGGCCTCGGTCCTGCGCAGTTGAACTCGCAGATGTATCATAGATTTTGTGCCCTTGGCATGTGGCGCCACAAGTAGCTCCGGGCAAAAATAAATCACTGCTACCTTTAAATATATCATCAGCATCGCTCGCGAGGGGAACATGTCCAAAGTGCTTGTTTTCACATACCAGTGTCAAAGTCGACTGTAATTTGTTGATCAGTACTTTGACAGATCAAAAGGAGTCATCATCTTTTTCACCTGTGAATTCTTCGGGGGGTGTACCCACTGAGATCGATCCGTGCCAAAGCACTTCCTGATCGTCAACGAGAGGAACAGATCCTGTATCTCTTGTTTCCAACAATTCCAACAATTCTTTCATAGCATTAGGATGAGCTTTTCCGGTATTTTTCTCAAAAGCTTGGAAACCGCGGCCCAGTTTTCTGGAATAGTAGCGCAAGTTCAGTTTCGTCAATTCATCCTTCATCGTTGGGTCGAAAATCACCTTGACACCTTCGTAACCTGAGACCTTAGCACTTCACAGTCGACAACACCTTGATCATCCGCCAGGTGGACGGCGCGTTTGGTGAGTGGGATGACCGTGCCAATGCGGGTAGGAATAGTCGTGCCAATGCGAGGAGGATAGCATTGGCGAAAGCAGGAACGACAGCAACCAAAGCAGCAAAGGTCGAAGACAAGCGCATTTTGGTTCTTTAGGTTGGCAAAGAAGGCTGGGAAGAGAATGTAAAGGAGCTGAAACCACGATGCCAACTCGTGTTTCCTTCTACTTTTTATATCTGCAAGACACAGTCTTCCAGCCCCCACCTCACTTGATCTATTTTAAAAATAGTAGTAAGTTGCACATAGCGGACTATTAGAAACCGGCGATCTGATATGCGATGGGAAGCACGCGGATTCAGCCGGGCTCAGTAACATAGGGAAAGAGCCACCTACCACATGCCAATCCGTATCATGATATCGGTGGAGTGGGTTGTTATATTCTCCTTTAAGTCAGCATAATGCAGTGCTTGTTCTGGAACGCCGCTGTTACCATGCATATAGCTGTCGTTATGATGATCAGCCCATAAGCGACATTCTACTGAAAAGGCGACGAGCCAGAGCCGCATTATCCATGTGGTTTGACGCTCCATAGTCTATCCGGATGGAGCAATATACCGGCGAACGTGTTAGGATCTAACAGTCCAATGTCAGAAACCTCGAGAAGAAACATGTGAATGCTGGGAAGAACAAAAGAAGCATTCGCTTGATCCAGAGACTTGAAAGAGTTGGGCAGTGGGGCTCAAGGCAGATGATGACTTTTACTAGCTCAACTGAGCAACAAGTAACCAGTATGGTAAGGAAATCTATTTTTGATTGTGATATGTGAAAGCGCGTTTCCACAACGCGAGAAAACTGAAAGGAACATCGGTTTTGTAATTTCATTGACTACGACGAGAAGCCTAAAAACTGCACGTGCCAAGGGAACCGAACGAAAAAGGACTACTCAACTACTTATCCTTGGAACGACACTCCTGTCTTGGAAGCCTCAGCGATTCCCCCTCCGGCGAACCCAGTACCTAGTGACGATCTCAGAAAAGGTCATCTCCGTAAGCTGAGTGTTTACTTACCTTCACGCTTCAGTTCGAGTATGTCTTTCTCCTTCAACTGTTCGTCACAAACTATACACTGTTTCGACTTCCGAATAAGAGTGTCTGTACAGCTTTTACAAGTGACGTGTCCACAAGGTTTCGCCGCTGATTGGATCGCGTTATACTTCATATACATCAAGGCAAGGACAACAGGAGATCTCACCAGAGATAAGTACGTTGTTTGATAGTTGCTTCTTACAAGCCGGACATATAGGATCCAACTCATCCTTTCTAGAAGTTGTCTTGACAGTTCCTGAGTCTGAAGGAGAACTGTTGGATCCAGGCTGCTGAGATGAACCGTCGAAGAAAGTAAATTTAATCGGAAACAAGGACTTCAGGCTGCCAAAAACTTTAGATGGATAGCTGTGCATGATGAAAGATATCTCACGAAACAGGATGGGCTGGAGTCCCGCCTCGGCACATCGTCTGAACCTTGACTTGCCGAAGAGAGGTTGGAAGTCCGTTTGAGGTGTACGTCGGCGTCAAAGACGGTAACCAGAAATCTGGAAGTTTGCTCTTCAAAGCTTCGGCATGTTCCTTTTCTATTTTACGCATTGCTGTCTCTTCGGCTTCCCGCTGCAGAGTCTCGACCGCTGAAGCGTCAAACTCAAACTTGCGCTTTGTTCCCCTACCTACAAGGATCAGGTGAGCCACTTTGCGCTGATGACAACATATCTCACCATGTTCCGTTGAGGTCCTGCTTGTGGTTCCAATTTCAGTAGATCGAGCTGCTAAGCCAAGGTGACTTTTCTCAAAATCTGCTAGCACACGTTCTCGGGCGGCCTCTCGGGCCTTAATTTTCTCTTCCTCGTGCTCCCGTTTCCATGCATCCAATTTTTCTTTCTGACGCTTAATATCCTTTTTCTGCGTCACTGGAAATGTCAGTAAAAAGCATATATCCGGGTCCTGTTGCTCTCACAAAGATCGGTATAGATACATTCTTTACAAAATAAATGCCCTTCTTCACATGCCAGGGTTTCTCGGGCGCGATTTAAGCACAGCGTACAGGCATCAAATTGACGCATTGACTCGTTTCCAAGGCGTTGCTTCCGGAGTGTCAAGGACTGACGGCCTGTAGTTGAGCCAGTTAACGACATACCTTTTGGGTGCCATATTCCTTTTTTTGCGTTCTGCATAGCTGAAGATGGACGAGGCGGTGTTGTTCTTGCTATGTTTCGTCATGATGGGAGTCCAAAGGAAATATCAGGGACGTGGAAGTTACAAAGAGAACAGCCCTATTATTTACATGTATTTGTTGATACATTCGGATTGAAGAAGCAATAGGTGTAAGTAGGGAAAGAACATGCATGTTATAGCTTTAAGACAGCAACTACAGCTAATCCTGTGAAGTTGGGCAGTCTCTGGTGTGCTTGGGCCGCCAGAGGTTTGTAATCGGAATTTTGGCAATGATGTCACGCACTTCCTGATACTGTTGTTGCGTGTTATCGCCTGCTCTTGTATCGACACATCCAAATACCCAACCCGCACTGCCTAGTACCAGTATCTATGCTTGAGTTGCCTGTAGAACAGGGGAGTTGCGAGGCCGACGCGGTGCAATCGAGGTTTCGGCTCATCTAAGCTTGTCAGAAAAAAATAATCGCTCATCGCTAGACACAGCCTGCTAACAGAGACAGCGAATGGCACCGTCGCCTTTGACAACCAAGAAACCATAGACAATCCTCAAGAACCATTTGACTCGATCAATGCAGTACCCCCAACGGTGAAAAAGTTCCCTTCCCTTTCGCATATTCATGAGGGAGCCGGTACCAGTGAAGGACAAAGGTGGGCTGGCTCAGTTCCTCGACAAGATTAAGAATAACCTATTTCACAGACCCAGTGACACAGACGAGGTGCCTGAAGGCGCATATATGCACCAACCACGTGTCAATGAGCCCTGCACAGAGTCACCAGAGTCGCAAGATAAACCCTTAGTAGCTGAGGGGTTCAATGCGACCACTATGGAAGAGAAGGAGACAGAAACCACATTCGTGCCGCCTTCAGGAAATGAAGTTGATTTAGAGGAAGGGAGTGGGATGTGCCTAGTGATTGAAACAGATCATCAAGTCCAGGAGGTAATTTCACGGGACCACACCCCAAAATCAACTCATGAAATAATCGAGGGCTTCGAGGGAAAGGCGTCGAACCTCAATATGGACACACAAGATATGTCTTTTCAATGCGCCCACCAGGTTATGGACGAGGTCAATGAGGTGCAGACCAGATTGCAGG
The DNA here is from genome assembly GCA_022315185.1 of Agaricus sinodeliciosus. NCBI lineage: Eukaryota > Fungi > Basidiomycota > Agaricomycetes > Agaricales > Agaricaceae > Agaricus > Agaricus sinodeliciosus. The sequence continues at coordinate 410 of JAHTMV010000003.1, read as the reverse complement.
AAAATCAAGCAGACGATCGCCACTCGAGTCCAGTTGACTTCCCCAGCCCATGGCTTGACGACAAATCTAGCATGGGAACTCGGAGAGAGAGCCTGCGATCATCAAGTCCAATGCCGGTGCCGTCGAGCCCATTTGCTTCAGACCCAACTCCGCCGTCGTCTATACCGTCGTCACCGCTTATTGATGGTGCAACATATGTCGCCGCGCCTCTAGTAGCTCAAAATAATTTACCAAAGCCGAACGATTCACAATCCGGCAGTGACGACCATCCATTACCGCAACAGCCGCAAACGGTGGCTGTTCCAGTGATTGCGGTAAGAGGGACCAAACCAGAACAAGGACGCAAAGAGCAAGTGCGTATGTCAAGGTTACGATTAGAATTATGAAGCTTATGTCACTATAGATCATTC
>JAHTMV010000001.1:0-39524 GCA_022315185.1 Agaricus sinodeliciosus | reverse complement strand
AGAGAAGAGAGATTTCGTTGAATCCCATTTTCTTATCTGTTCGAGCTGGTAATGACTCCAAAATATCAGCTACCGTTTGAGTATTCGTAAGATCGGTTTAACAAGTGCGTAAATTGGTCGAATTGTAATCGCGGTAAGAGCGGGGGCGTAAATCTTGGGGAGTGTGGAATCTGATTCTATTTCCTCGCGTAAATACATCTGTTCCACATCAGGACGAGTTCATTAGCCATTGAGAAAAAAAAAAAAAAAAAAAAGGAAAAAAGATCATTGGTCGAAGGGAAGGGTTTGCCACAACTCAAAAACAAACCCAACCAGCCGAGATGAGAACTGATAAAAATATCACATTTGCTTTTAGTGCCATAAACATGCGGGATTTCTCAGAGTAAATCTGACACTCTGATTTATCCAGTCGATCCTCGGTTATGTGAATTAGCCAGTCGTATCCAAGAAAAAATCCGCGCTTGAAATATCCGATACCAGTGCCTTGATTTCCTCCTTATGTCCTCCTAGATCCATCTGGATTTTGGTGTCCTCCGTTAATATCCCTGTCCGATTTGGTGTTCCATCTGCATTTCTCATGTGAATGGGTTGTTGCTGTTTGACCTTCTTCAATTTCTCCCTCTCTGCCAACTCTGTTGCTATCATCGTCATATGTGCTCCCGAGTCAATAAGGGCCTTGACCGTTTTGTTTCCGTTTTTGGTTTTGATGGTTGCATCCAGCAGAATTTCACGCGTTGAGTCTCTCTTGAAAGGAATAACATACTTGGATTTCGAATTTGTTGTTACATGGGGAGAGACTCTACGATTTATGGGTCGAGATTTCGCGCTCAATCGGACCCTTCGGCAAAATCCTGCTTCTCAGTGGCATCTTCTTCGTCCTGTGGACTGTCCTCGGTCATTTCCCTAGTCCTAGCTCTCTTCGGCACTCTACAATTCCTAGCAATATGCCCTGGTTTGTTACAATTGTAACATGTGACAGTTTTCTTCGGCTGCCTGCATTCTCTGGCGAAATGTCCGAACTTTCCGCAATTGAAACACTTCTTCTGATTATTCAGGGTTTGGACTCTAGCGGTTTCAGACCTTCCTAATTCCATGGGTTGACCGCTTCCTCCATAAGTGATTTCTGTCGTGGTGTGTTTGTCGAACAAACTCATCGTTTCTGTTCCCATTCCTACTGCTTTTATGGTTTCGAGCCAGCCGTTGAATGTGGTGGGGACTTTGTCGGGTGGGAATGATAGAATGGTGCAAATGGTTTCCTTTTTGATGTTCTTCTTCAGCAAGAAGATGGTGTGTTGGTCGTCCGTTCCCGCTTTGTTCATCATCAAGGTAAATTCGACTAAGAAGTCCACAATGGGTTTCCTTCCTTGAGTCATAGTTTCGATAGCTATCTCGCTCTTCTCCTTGTCCATTCCATCGATAAACAACTCCTTCGCTTGCTTCTCGAATTGTTTCCATGTGAATGTTACGTCTGGGTTGGTGACTTTGTCCGCTACGAGTGCTGAGAAACTTCCGGCTACTCCTCCTCTCATCCTGGATATGGCTGCTATTGTTATGAACCGTGACATTTACGGTTATATTTCCCATAGTAATTACTACATCTGTAATTACAATTATGTTTACCTCCTAGTGTACTTATATTTCGCTATCTTGATTGTGATTGTTTTGCATACTCTATTGATCCGCTTTAATGATCCGGAATTACTCTATGATTAACTTTCTATATTAATTCACTTGTTCCGAAGAAGTTCTTCTTTCTATTTTAGTATGACGAAAACTTCTTTAATTCCCGAGCGTTCCCGAGTCAAGCCTCGGTACCTTAAGAAGTTTGATCGTAGTTATATATAGAGTACTTGTAAAACATATATAAGTCGCTCAACTCAACCATGTAGAAACAACGTTTCTACTTGGTTAGGTGGAGACTTGAATACAAAGTCTTACTCTACTATAACGCTTGAACCGTTAGACTTAATTGCTAAGCTCTATAAACCGCTCTCAAGCTCTTAGTACTATAAACGGCGCATTTGAGTTACTCTTCTCGATTCATCGAGGAGGTCTCCTTTGTTACGCTTTAGAACTCTGAGTATTTCTATCGACGTAACGCCCCAGCTTAGGACCGGGCCGGGGTCACTGTAACATTAAGTAGAAACGTTCCTCTTCCGTGATCAGGACAGAGTAATTCGCTCGCCGAGATACCCATCGAGTGCACATAATAAAGTTGAACTTGGGTTACCGCGGATAAACACTAGACTGTCTTAAAACTACTAGTTGTTTGTCAACGGAAAAGGATCAACCGACACTGGTAACTGGTGGACTAGTTACACGATTGCCTATAACAATCGAAGTCAGTGAAGACTTTAAACACTCGACCAATAGAGGGTCTGTACTCGAAGTCAGTAAAGACTTTAAAACTTGACCACCAAGGGTCTGTACTTGAAGAGTCTTGAAAGACTAGGTAAAGTGAGTCCAATTGAAGGAACACTAACCACGGATTTACAGAATTGTACTTGTGAGTTTTGTACACAACAAAATTTACCATTCAAAGCAATACCAGAAATTTGGTCTGGTATTGAACGAACACTACCAAAACGGAGACATTCTTTAGCAACCTATTCAAGCGAACCGCTACCAAGGAAGACAAGACCAAGAAGTGGTACTATACCGATACCAAAGCAGGAAGAAGCTACTACTTCGAAGATAACGAGCAACAACGAGTTGCAGCTGAATATCTTGAACACCAAACACAGAAATTTATCGCAGAAAGATCTAGAGCAAATCTCCCACCAATCAGAACAAGCAGTCAAGACGAAAGTGATAGAACAAACAGACTCACAGCAGAAGCAATCAGAAACCTCCGATCTGCTACACAATCTGCAAAATCAGATCATCAAGAAAAAGGAAAAGATCAAGAACCTTCGCAACCAGTTTTTGACTGGCCAGAAACAACAGTTGGAGAAGGAAATCCAGATTCTGGAAACGGAAATCCAGGACCTAGTAAACAAGACACAAAAAGTCCAAAGGAGGAAACGAAAAGTGACAGAAGTCCGACAGGAAATTCACACTCAAGCCTCCACAAAGCCCTCAACCGACGCCTCCAAGAACGCCTACCCCACCACAATCCCCACCAGGAACCCAGGAGGAAGTCAAGCAGGAGCTATGGCACAACCACCACAAATTCCCAACATCAAATACCCGAAACCAAACAGGTATTATGGAGATCCTAGACAATATAGACCATGGATGGTATCCCTCGAACTCTATTTCAACAGTTATGGAATTACAACCGAAAATTCCAAAATCAACTATACCCTTGGATTACTTGAAGGAGCCGCATCCAATTGGAAATCAGATTTCCTCGCCACGCACCCAATTTATCCAAGCTGGACAGACTTCAAGAATTCTCTTGAACAGGCGTTTGCACCAGCCCAACAAGGATATGAAGCAGAACAACAACTACGACGCTATAGACAAAATAACGAATACATTGAACACTATATCAGTGGATTCTCAGTCTTATCCTCACAAGCAGGATTACCAGATAGCACTGCACTCAGAGCATACTTCGCAGAAGGACTCGACAAAGACATCCGAATTGAAGCAATTAGATTCACTCCAAAAACACTACAAGAGTGGAAAGACGCCGCCAGAAATGCCTACAGAATCGTTCTGGAACAACGAAAAGCAGCAGGTAATTTTGGCCAATCCTTCAGATCACACAAACAACACAAGAAAAATAAACACCGATCTCAAAGGAATAACCAAAAGAGTATCCCAAGATATACTAACATCTACAGTGAACCAGTCCAACATAAACCCGCAAGAAGCGAGTGGGACATGGATGTTGACCGAATCTACTACCAACTCAATCAACTCGGACAAGATGATGATTCCGAAGAATCAGAATCAGAATCAGACGAATCTGATTCCGAAGACGAAGATGAAGAAGAAGTTAACTTCATCAGACAACGAAAAACACCCAAACAGGCAGTCCAGGAATTTATTAACAATATCCTCACAGATGACCAACGAGCAGCTCTTAAAAGAGGAGAATGCTTCTTTTGTCACAAGAAAGGACACTGGTTTAGAGACTGTCGAGCAAGGAAGCTATACATTAAACAAGGAGGAAAAACAAGCCTGGACCGAAATACAGGAACAGATCGAAAGAAGAAACAAGGAAACGGAAAACCTAAGAAGCAAAAGACTTGGAAAAAGAAGGAACCCATAGATCCAAATGCTATGGTCTACAACATTGAAGAAGAAGAAGATGACTTCGACGAATTCTCAAAAGACGGAAATTTTTGAGTACTTCTGAAGATCCAGTCCAAATGATAGATCTTCAGTCACCTAAAGGAACAACTATGATAGCACCAATTAAAATTCACATCGAAGACGATAACCCTATTAAACTAACCGCACTAATAGATTCAGGAGCAGCAGGTGAATTTATTGACCACAAGCTAGTGGAAAAGTATTACCTTCCAAAATTTCCGCTAAAACGAATCAAACACACTTTAAATGCTGATGGATCAAGAAACGCATCAGGAATATGCACACATTATGTTCTACTCAACATCGAAATCAACAACAAGAAGATGATGATTCAAGCAAACATAGTTTCGCTTGGAAGCCACCAATTATTCTTAGGTATATCATGGCTAAGAAAATTCAATCCAGCAATAGATTGGACAGCACAAACTCTAAAGTGGAGAGATGAAGATGACGACTCAACTCTAAAGCTTTCTAGAGGACCATCAGTCAACTATATCAACAACATCTTTATAGAAATCAATTCCAAAAGCAATACTTCGCAACAACTATTCAACAAAGCTGAAAAGAAGAAAATGGAATCTGATCCTGCTAAAGCAGTTCCGAAAAGATTTCACAAGTTTCTTAAAGTATTCAACAAAGTAGAATCAGAGAAACTACCACCAAGACGCCCTTGGGATCACAAAATTGAAGTTCAAACTGACTTCAAACCCAAGAGAATGCCAGTTTACAATCTGACGCCTATAGAACGAAAAGAACTAGACAAGTTCATAGCTGAAAACCTACGAAAGGGATACATACGACAATCTAAATCACCCATGGCATCATCTTTCTTCTTTGTAGGAAAGAAAGGAGGAGATCTACGCCCTTGTCAAGATTATCGCTATCTTAATCAAAACACGATTAAGAATGCTCACCCTATTCCCAACATTGCTCGAATCATGGATAAACTAAAGGATTCGAAATGGTTTACAAAGCTAGATGTCAGACTAGGCTATAACAACGTCAGAATTCATGAAGGAGATGAATGGAAAGCTGCATTCAGAACACCTAATGGATTATATGAGCCTACAGTCATGTTCTTTGGAATGACAAACTCGCCAGCCACATTTCAATCAATGATGGACCACATTTTCAAAGAATTAATTGATAATGGAGGAGTCATTATCTATATGGACGATATCTTAATCCATACAAAAACACAAAAACAACTTGATGAACTTACCAAGCAAGTTCTACAAATACTAGAGAAGAATCATCTCTACCTCAAGACAGAGAAATGCGAATTTGAAACGCAACGACTAGAATACCTTGGAGTTATTATCACTCCAGATTCTATCGAAATGGATCCAATTAAACTAAAAGGAATCGAAGACTGGCCTGTACTACAAACGGTCAAGAATGTTCGACAATTCATTGGATTCTGCAACTTCTATAGAAAGTTCATTCACAACTATGCAACAATCGCCCAACCGTTAAACTCTCTTATGAGGAAAACGAAGAAATTCGAATGGAATCCAAATGCACAGAAAGCATTTGAAACCCTAAAACAACAATTCCTAAAACGACCAGTACTACAAATGGTAGATCAAACCAAACCATTTGAAATAGAATGTGATGCCTCCGCATTTGCCACTGGAGCAGTCTTACTACAAAGAGACTCGAATGGAGATAAGCATCCAGTTGCTTATTATTCAAAAGCTCTCAATCCAGCCGAAAGGAACTATCATGTTTCGGATCAGGAATTCTTATCAATCATCAGAGCATTGAAAGAATGGAGACATTATGTCGAAGGATCACCTGAGCCACTACTAATTTGGTCGGATCACGAGAACCTTACCCGATGGAAGGAACCCCAACAATTAAACCGAAGACAAGCGAGATGGATGTTATATATGACCAGATTCAATTATGTCATCAAACATCTTCCTGGAAATAAGAATGTCCTAGCCGATGCCCTGAGTAGACGGCCAGATCTAACTCCAGAAGGAGTAGACAATGAGAACTTAATTGCTCTACCTTCTACAAAGTTTATCAATTTCTTAACCGAAGAAATAGAAGAGAAGATCAAAGAAAAGAAGGACACTATCACACCATCAGAGCAGTTTACTCGTGAAGAAGACATCTATACTTATCAAGGAAGACTTGTGATTCCGGATGACTCGGACATCAAGAAAGAACTCTTAACCCGAGTTCATGATCATGAATCAGCTGGACACCCTGGAATAGCCGAAACGCTTCGAAAATTAACGAAGGAAGTATACTGGCCAGGAATGAACACTTATGTCCAGAACTACGTCAAAGGATGCCCCATATGTCAACAGTATAAAATTAACAGACATCCACTCAAACCTCCGATGCAACCGATCAAAGGACCTCAAGTAACGAAGCCATTTACACAAATATCTATGGATCTTATCACAGATCTACCCCCTAGTGATGGCTATGATGCAATATTGTCCATAGTGGACCATGGACTTACGAAAGGGATAATTCTAACCCCTACAAAGAAGACAGCAACAGCTGATGATATAGCCGAAATGCTAATCGATAAGGTATTCTCTAAATATGGAACACCTCAAAAGATCATTTCAGATCGAGACCCTCGATTTGCAGCCAAATCTATGCAAAGACTTTATGAAAAGCTTAACATCAAGCCCGCATTTTCAACAGCTTATCATCCACAAACTGATGGAACTACAGAACGATACAATCAAGAAATAGAATTCTATCTTGCAGTCTACACTTCAAGAAATCCTAATACATGGAGAAGAGCACTTCCTATGATTGAATTCGTTCACAATACTAAACCACATGCAGGAAGACAACACTCACCTTCAGAACTCATATTAGGATACAATCCTAAAGCGTTCATTAACAAAGAAGAATCAAATGTACCTTCTATCGAAGAGAAGACATTATTCTTAGAACAAGCGAGAGAAGCAGCAATTGAAGCACATGAACAAGCACGCTTAAAGATGGCTAGCCGAAGTAACCGACCCTGGAATGCATTAAAGGTTGGAGATAGAGTTTGGCTAGATAACCGAAACTTGCCCGTGCCGTACGCATCAAAGAAGCTCAGTCAAAGAAGAGAAGGACCCTTCAAGATAATTAGAAGAACTTCTCCTACCACATATGAGTTAGAACTTCCGAAACGATGGAAGATACATAGTAAATTCCATGCATCTCTGCTCACACCCGTAGTAGAGAATGACGTCTATGGAAAGCATAATCCACAACCGCCTCCGACCTTAGTGTCAGGAGAAGAAGAGTATGAAGTCGAAGCGATCCTAAACCATAGAGCAAGGAAGAAACGCTTGGGAAATGGAAGACTCGCAACAAGATTGGAATATCTTGTCAGATGGCAAGGATATGGACCGTCAGAGGACTCATGGGAATCTGAAGAAGATCTTACAAATTCGAGCGAGATACTTGGAGAGTATAAAGCCTTGAAGAAACTCAACTAACTCCTCAGTTCAATGAGCATCTCTCAAGAACTTACACAAACTCTCTCAGCTCTTACATCTTCTACTCCCAATGCCAGCAATCAGACAAAGGATGATCACCCGAAGTCTGAGTCGCCAATACCCCCAACCACACCTCGCAATACACCATGCCAAGGTGAAGTACCCACTGATAAGAATGCCTACATTCGACGAGCATTTCTATCGGAGAGAGCAGCCACAGACTTTCTGTCCAGTCACGGCCGCATTTCTCGACTCTCTTCACTTGTGTACGAAATCGGGGCTCATGTTGATGAACTCACTTCTGCAAGACGCACATACCTTCAAAGAATTGAAGAAATGGACGCCCGCCTTTCAGATTTGGCACGCTTTTGCCCGAGGACTCCCAGTCGCAACGAAATTTTCACCCATATCCAGAAAATCAATTCCTCGCCATTGCGCCCACATCCGAACATCAGTCAACCAGCTCCAGACCGACATGAATCGCCTACTCGGAGCACCCCCAACCTCACCATCCAACAACTTCCACTCCTCCTATACAACCTCCCCAATCTTATAGATTGGCTTCATCATACGCGCGAGTTCCGCCTCCTACAAATCCGTCGAACCACCCAGTATCTTATCGACCTCGACGGAACTCCTACAGGGCCTAGAAGTACAGGTAGAACCTGCGGACTATGTGGCCGAATGGGTCATCAGCAGACGAGTTGTCCGCTCTATCACTGCAGGTATTGTAATACCCAGGGACCTGGCCACTTTGCCAAGTTTTGCGCCCGAAACCCTTATCGAGGAGTTGCTAGAAGGGACCTGCCCCCAGAAGCCATGGTACTGGTCGATGCCATTGCTTTCACAGTCCAACCCCCCTTCGCTTATCCACACTCCGGTCATGCCACCTCCGGCAATACAACTCCCCACTCCGCCAATCACTCCGACGCCTCTTTGGCAAGAACGTCTGTCACCTCAGACACCTCCCATGACGCCCAGCTACTACAGCAATCCGGACAATTACTCACCAAACAGTCCGATCTACATACCGGCGCCATCTATACCTCCGACACCGCTCCAACTTCCGGTCCCATTACCACCACTCATCTTGGACCGACCTACCAACCAATCTACAAACCGAAGTCCAAGCCTAAGTCCACTCACACCGATCACAGATACGGACAGCTTGCGATATCCATCCCTTCCTCCCATCGTCACTCTGGAAGAACAACTCCCAGTAACCGCCAGACTCTTGGCAAGCCTAAACGCCAACGATCCCCGTCGCCAGAACATTATGATGCAGGCGATGAATACACTTACGATGATGTCGCTGAATACAACATGAGTGGAGAAGGACACCCTGACATTTAGATAGTTCTGGTAAACTATCTTAGGAAAGGGATAGTGTTATGAACCGTGACATTTACGGTTATATTTCCCATAGTAATTACTACATCTGTAATTACAATTATGTTTACCTTAGTGTACTTATATTTCGCTATCTTGATTGTGATTGTTTTATACTCTATTGATCCGCTTTAATGATCCGGAATTACTTATTTACTTCTATATTAACGTTCATTTGTTCCGAAGAAGTTCTTCTTTCTATTTTAGACGAAAACTTCTTTATATTCCCGAGCCGTTCCCGAGTCAAGTCTCGGTACCTTAAGAAGTTTGATCGTAGTATATATAGAGTACTTGTAAAACATATATAAGTCGCTCAACTTTACATGTGAACAACGTTTCTACTTGGTTAGGTGGAGACTTGAATACAAAGTCTTACTCTACTATAACGCTTGAACCGTTAGACTTAATTGCTAAGCTCTATAAACCGCTCTCAAGCTCTTAGTACTATAAACGGCGCATTTGAGTTACTCTTCTCGATTCATCGAGGAGGTCTCCTTTGTTACGCTTTAGAACTCTGAGTATTTCTATCGACGTAACGCCCCAGCTTAGGACCGGGCCGGGGTCACTGTAACATAGATTGTACTGTAAGGTTCGTACCTCCTCCATTGCTGACTGCTAACTGTGGTAAAGACATTGTCAATATAACTCAATATAATTACACAGACCAGGGATGTGCCAAACCATCTCTGCGATCCAGAGAACAAGCTTTTTTTTTTTTTTTTTTTTTTTTTTTTGTTTAAATCAAAATTTATTTCACGGTGCCCGTATGCAGACCGGGCCCCATTCCACAAATACATAGTAAGGACATGATAACTAATGGAAAAGACACCACCATGTTCTACATACTACTTTCCTCACTTACTAATGCTTGAGCTCATACTTGCCCTTCTCTCACCCAATAACATTCTTCCTCTCTCACGCATCTTGGAGCATTTTCTTACCCCAGTCGTGATCGAACTGGTTTACCCAGAATGGACAAATCCTATCCATAGCTGAGTGGTCGCACTTCCTCATTAAGGCCAAGGTGCAATTGACGCATGAAGTCAGAATGGGCACTTTGGCATTCGCAACAGAAAGTTGATGATTGGCTGCAGAATGCGGCCTACCACAGGTGGTGCAGCATATGCCTTTAGACCAACAGGCCTTTGAGCTGTGACCCCATCTCAAGCAGTGATTGCATTGAGGAGAGCCAGTGTGGGGACGAGCATCCCTGATCAGGCAATTGACGCCATTGATCAGTATGTACTTTGACAGGTACTCCTTGGCGACGCGGCCTGAGATACTATCGTGGATGTCGACCCATGCTATGCATGAGTCAGAGTGGGGTGATGTCCACATGAAGCGGACTGCATGTTTGAGAGAGGCGCTAAGCTTAGCACCGATGGGGGAAGTAACGAGCACCTTGTTAAAGGCGTCGCGTTGAGTCTTGAGCCAGACTGCGGAAGCAGCTGGAATGTGGGGCACATTGATCACTTTCATGAACGATGTGGAAGTGATGACCTCACTCTCAATGGAGGGGCCAGTGGGATTGGGGAAGATATGCCTAACGTGCTCAAGCACGAAGGTGGTTTCTGAAGTGCTGGAGATGCATGTGATAGCCAGAAAGATGCCTTGGGTGATGTCATGGGCCAATTCAATGGCCAGATCCTCAATCTTGAGGTCCAACCAGATGCAGTTGTTGATATCAGATATGACGTCAGTGATGAATGAAGCCGAAGTGACCATGGAGCTGGTTGGTGGCATTAGCTTGATGCTGTAGTATGTAGTGCCATGGGGCAGTGTGGGCGCCCTTGCGTCGAGGACGACGCTGAGCGGTGACGGAGATGGCGGGCACATCCTTAGGAGTAAAATGGGCCTCGAGGACAGGAATGGGTGCACCGGCAGCCTTGGCCAGAGCTTTGGCTGGAGCATAACCGCCACATGGTGGGGGTGCAGCCTTGCCTTGCAGAGGAAGCATGGCAGGGGAGACTGGTGCCTCTACCCGGGGTCACTTGCATGCTGGGTTAGTGATGGGGGTGGGAGGATGAGTTTGCCCATCAGTGGGGTCCTCAGGGTTGAATTGAAAGCACAGACTATCCAGAGGAGACAGCCCGTAGTATGCATTGCTGAGAGAGATGTCTCTCAATGCCGGAGTGGCAGAGATGACGTTAATGAACTTGAAGATGACAGCGAAGAAATGCATGAAGTCCTCATTAGGGGTGCTGAAGGAGGAGGTGGAAGCTTCCATCCAATTGAAGAGGCAGTCCCTGTCAGAGGGAGGAACTGTGGGAGTGGGGGTGACTGAGTGGTCACACTTGCTGTCGATGTCCATCATCGCATAAGACAGCAGCATGAATGAGGAAGTGGGTGCCAGCAATGCTGGGTCTGCTTGGCGAACGATGGGGTCTCCGTACGAGGTGTCAGAGTCAGCGAGGGGAGGGGTGATGTGGCGAGCACTTGATGAGGTGACGGCAAAGGTGTTGGTGTTCGAGAAGCCTCATGCTCTTCAAGGAAGGCATGATACTCCTCGGGAGTCCTGTAGTCTCTCTTCCTGCCTTTGGGAGTGGCGGAAGAGTCCAGGAGAGAAGAGAGCTTTGCTATGGAGGCGATGCCCTCATCATCGGATGAGTTGTGTTAGAACTTGGCCTGAATGTCACGGCGTCACGCTGTCACATCAGTCACATTATCTATTACATAATTATTTTCCTCTGCTGCTTCAGTTCGACGGAGGCTAAACTATCAGCATACTGCCCATGGCTCAGGCATCAGACCTACCCATGGAATTATATCTACATATCTTATCTTTTTTACTACCACACCACGAACAACAAGTGCGATGGAGAAGACAAGCAGCTAGGATCAGACGGGCATCACGCCCTGAAGGTTGGTACTTACGTGATTGCAGGTGTACAGAGTGTGGGAGGACAACGTTGTTCATGAACGATGGAGTGGCAGAACGACCGTGGGTATTGATATGGTGGCAGAACCTGTCTTTCCGATACTGGGAGCAGGTACGATTCTACACGATGTGTCGGTGTGGAAAGATCTTGGCAACGTATCATGGGAGTATTTGGTAGATGTGAACATTTTCTATTTTTAGAACAATTTGTACTTGTTGACATTTTTATAAGGTTCACCCAAACTTATGGACTATTGATCTTGCCTTTGGTTCTCTCTTCTTTTCTCATGATCAATTCCTTTCTAAAAATATAACTTCCTTTTCCTGTTGTTTATGTTTTTATGGTTTGTTTACACTTTTATATTTAGCTCTTTCTCTCACGTCGTGTTTCACTGTCAATGTATAAATAGTTTACTTTCTCATGCTTTACTTCTTTATGATGTCATCTGTAAAAATAGTTACCTAGGGTAGTTGGTCTGTGCGCCAGGACTTAAGTATAAAAGTAGGTAGAAACTTGTAGAAAACTCTGTCGAGTTCTCTTAGGTTCACGCCTAATAAACTCTTTTGCACTACACTCTAATAGTTCTTAAGTAAGGTGTGACCTGTGACATCACAGTCACAGTCGCCCTAACAAGTTGGCATACATGCCACTTATGTCGTTGTCATCGCTGTCATATCTGGCCATGGCCATGGCATGGAGATGAGTGGATGGTGATACCTCTGACAGGCTGTCAAAGGGGTTGGAGGGATGGGGCGAGGTTGAAGACATCACCTGGGCCTGAATGGCACCCGAGGCTGGAATGGCTCGACGATGAAAGCTTAGCGGCATGTGCGGTGCGCTGAGCTTGGATATTTTGGATAGGTTTCCATTTCAGCAGCATCGGGATGCTTGGCATAGATGGAGAAAGTGCTTGTTGATGACAAGAGACCACCTGTCCTAAATAGAAAGGTAGTGGTAAGAGGTCAAGAAGGGTCTGATCTAGAGAACAAGCGACATGAATGCGATAAAAGTATCACCAGATCGTCTCCCTCCAAAAATGTTATTGTGATCAACATATTGTTCACCATCTACCATGTTAATTTGTCTCATTTGCCAGATGGGCAACATAGGAATCAGCCGGTAAGCCTCTGAAACATTGCTTTTGAACAAAATCAAGTGTTCTCCAGGTCGTAGTTGATTATGGGCCCAAAGAAGTCATTTCCCCAACTGGGTCATGTTGTTCATGGGGAAAGCATGTTCGTGAGGTGACTGCATCCCATTGACAGGAAATTTCCCGGTACTCTGATCTGTTACAAGTCTGAACCTCTTTGGTTCTTTCTTGGAAACTGCAAACATGGGCATGCTATACATTCCGGGTAGGAGATTCTTCCTGAAACTCCTCGAAAAGCGTCTTTTACTGATTTCAAGATCTTTTTGCCTGCAAATAAACTCCCGCTTCTCTGGATCCTTCTCCAGTTCTCTCACTTCATCATGCATCAACAGATACCCCTCAATGTCAACCTCAGCCCAAGGCTAGAAGCCATTTACCAGCCCGTCACAAACAGAATCACAGAAATCTCGATTTGGGTGTCTCTCAAGATACAAACGGAAAGCTCTCACATTAATTGGAGTCACTATTGGGAACAGATTTGGATGTTGTTTAAGTAATCATGAAATGGGATGTGAAGGTGATAGATTCGGAGTTTTAGGGAGCAGTTCAGCAGTCAGGGTCCATGTAACAACCTGCAGTAAGCTTCTTCCCTCGATATTCCAACAGTTAAACTGTAAAAACCTAGGCCTTGTTGTCATCCCTTAGTTTCCCTCTAGGACACTCCATTTGTCCATGTCCAGCTTCACCACAGCCTCCACAGTTGTGTTTGAATCGGCAACTTCGATAGGTATATCCCTTCCCATTAAAGTTTCGACACAATTGGTCTTTCCCCTCTCGACGTTGCCCCTTTCCTCCTCTAGTCTGGACTTCTGCACCGATGGGCAAAATGTAGGTAGTGTAAAGATGTTGGTAGGTGAAATCATCAGTGAGTGACAAAGTCTCTCCTCTCCTGACACTTCCTCTGATTGCCTTGTCATAGAGGAATATCCGATGGTGATATCCAGTTGTCACTGCATTAAACAACTTTCTGATTGCTCTCCCATAGTTTTGAAGCTCGGCGCTTCGATGTGGGAAGGCAACTTTGGTTACTTGAGCAGTTTCGTCCCAGGCAGAGATCCACTGTGCAGCCATTTGGATCTGCTTGTATGTCTCAACTCCCTCAGTTCAGATCTCAAACAATCCCACCCTTCCAATGCTCTCTGACAAAGGTTTAAAAGTACGGATACTGGAGTGGATAGCATCAAGGTTGACAGCTCTTTCACTGAGCACATTCTTTTACTCGCTTGCAGGGAATCCCACTGGTCCATCTGGGGCTCCTTGAGCTGATTCTGTGATGGCCTCGATGTCATCGCGGTACTTTCTGAAGAGAGTCCGGGTCTTGACCATACTGTCGGTGAGTCGAGCTTTGACTTGTTGTGTGCTGGGGAACCATGGTAGTCTTCCTCCCTGACTCATTTTCCTGTTCGCTCTTTCGACCCTCCAGCATCTCCATCTTTCTTGCTAACTCTAACTCCATCATCTTCATTGCTTTCAACATCTCGGATAACTCCTCTCTGTCAGCTTGCTCCTCCCAAGATCTGCTCAAGGAGATCTCCTCCTATCTTCTCGAGCATCTCATGTCTCTCTTCTGTTCCTTTTCCTTTATTGGTGATGGCAACGAGGTACCTTTGAAGTTCCTGCTTTTCTGCATCACTGATAGTTCTCTCTTGGATGTCAAGCATTCCAATAAGGACAGCTTCTGCTCATATAATATTCCCGGTGAGATAATCTCAGCACAAGGACTCAAGCTTCAAGGATAGCCCCAAAAGGTACTCTCCCTTGTATGTCCCTAGCTAGCCATAATATATTACAGGTTAATGACACTGATACAGGCTAGTGAGAAAATATGGAGTGAGAATGAAAATGGGTGGGTAGCAAAAAAGATGAAGCTTTCATGTGACGAAGGCAAAAAGCATGAAAGATGAGACTAATGTAAGACTTCAAGCATGGGATATGCCCATCTTGGATAATCTGTCATGTGCTGCTGCCCCAACCTCATAGCATTAAGCACAACTTGTCATCGAGGAGCTTTGACATTAGTAGAGAAGTACACTATTGCCAGGCATTGGCCCAAGGTGATAGATGGACTGCCATCTCAATAATTTAGTTTCCCTTTCTTCGGAATGATGGTCAAGTAGCCATGAAGTAAGACAGACACTGAGTGAAGGGGAAGTCAAGTGGCTATGATGATAGCACACTGAATTAAGTTCAATATACCATATTATGGTGGCAGCGTGATCTCAGAAAGATAAGATCATGGGTCTAAATGACATGCAAGTTAACTTGTTCATGTTACAGAGTGTCAAGTGCGCCAGCGCACTGAGAGAATGATGATAGAAGAGGGTACTTCCCTCTAATTTCTCTCGGGTGGGGCAGCAGCCTAGATTGCGGTCACTCGTCACGTTTATTAGTTTCCTGTAAAGGTTCCTTTAAATGCTAGTAAAAAGCAGGCTCCTACCCAGCCTACTCACTGCACATGAGCTTAGTCAGAACTTGTAGAGATCTCATGCATAGTGAGAGGCTGGCATCAAATGCCAGCCGGCTATCACTGGGCATGTCTCACGGTGTAACGCTGCCTTTGCCTCGACTTTCCATGTTGTCTTGACTTGATGATAATAAAACTTCATATGCTAATTGGTAGAAAGAGGTTGAATTTGTTTTTGAGCATACTTGTACATCTAATAACATACATATTTTCCCCTCAGTGTCCAAACTTCTTGATTATTAATTAATTCATGTGTACCAATGCAAAAACACTCACATATTCTGAAATTGTTTGGGAATACTCTTCAATATTGTTCAAATCATTAATCCAGTAAGTTTGAATATATGTTCTTCAGTGAACAAGTTCAAAAACTGGGTTGTTCAATCATGTGACAGACTCCATCAGACTTATCAACTTCGTGGGAATTACATATTTCCATTATGCCACTTCTTGTATGTTACATCTGACTAAGATAAAGATCAAGTTCAAAACCCTGGGTTGTATACTACCTAAATCTCTCCAAATGAAAGGGTGTTTATGAAAGATTTATGCTCAGTCTTGAAACATGAAGACTAGTACATTTCAATACCTGAAAGATTTACACTACAAGTACAAGTTTAATAAAGGAAATTCATTTACAAGTACACTACATACCTCAGTCTTGAAATGTGAAGACTGAGGTGTTTAGAACACAATTATGCACATAAATTGGCTATGGAACAAATGAGACAAAATGCACAGACGAAAATTCTCACCTCAGCTCCATACAAACCCTAACCCATTGACACATGTTTGTTACTCCCAACACTCTCCTTCAAACTGTGGCGAGGCCTAATGCAGACGCGAAATGCTTTACCTTTGGAGATGGTAAAGCTTTTGTCAATGTATCCACAATCATGTCCGCAGTGGGACAATAAATCAGGCGGACTTTTCCTTCTTCAACGATCCATCGAATAAAGTGGTACCAGATGTTGATATGTTTTGTGTAACCATGATACTTATAGTCCTTTGTAAGCCTTTGTAACAGCAATAGCTGATTGATTGTTGGAGAAAAGTGATGTAGTGGGAAGGATTACTTTGAAAATCTGCGAGATGAGGGAATGAAGCCACAAGGCTTCCTTGGTAGCATGAGTGACAGCTATGTACTCTGATTCCATGGTAGACAAGGTAACAATTTCCTGGCATTTTGCACTCCATGAAATGGTGCCGCCATTGATAATGAATGCGAAACCTGAAATAGCATGTCGATCCTCTGCCATGTTTCCATCTGCATCGGCAAAACCTTCCAACGTATCTCTTTGACCTCTAAAAGGCAACCAAAACTCTTTTGTTCCTTTCAAATACCTGAAAACTCATTTTATAGCTTTCCAATGCTCAACTCTGGGATTCTTCGAAAACTTCGAAAATACTTGGACCGCGAATGTTATGACCTTAATCTTATAAAGACTTAGGTTGCAGACAAGTGACAAAGACTTGAGGGTGATAAGAGAGAAGAGTAAGGGAAGGATACGATTGGTAAAGCGTAAAGACTACAGCAGTACCTACAGGGTTTATATATGTAGAGACAACTACCCAAGGTAACTAAGTATAGAACAGGACTGAGTCATAATACTCGGGGTAGTGGAGTAAGTGGAGCAAGAACGTATGGACGTGGAGTAAAGCATATGGGAGTGGAGTAACAGTGAGACAAAAGATACTAGAAAGGAAAGATGAAAGAAAAGTATAACGGACAGGCATGAAATGTGGAGTGACCGGATGTGAGATGAGAGAAAGATACTAGAAAGGAAAGGTGAAAGAAAAGTATAACGGGCAGGCGTGAGAACGAAAAACAAAAGAGCCGAGCAGGTGACCATAACCGGTGAAACCATAACAATACCCTCCGTTTAGGCTTCGTGACCACACGAAGTATCCTAGTCTGTGAAGTTAATCTCCATCTTTGCAGGTCGAACCTCGTATCCCAACTTGAAGAGGTTTCTCTCTGCCAAATTCTTGACTTCAGGAAACTTCCACTTGTGCGCAAGGTTTAGGATGTTAACCCATTCTTCGAATACGAGACTCGAATAGTCATCATATTTGGTGTTGTAGAAGATGAAGAGGAACACTTGGAATTCTGTGGCATTGGCGTCTTCAATGTAAGCGGGGTCTGCGGTGTTAAAGTTTCTGATGAACGTGTGATGGGGATCGTCGTATCCAGTTAATTTTCTTCGCCAATAAACGGATTCTCTGGTGAGGAAGTATGAATGGATCCAGAAGCGCATTCCGTCTTTGGTTTGGACACATAAATCTGCTCCTCGAATTCTGACCAAAGCAGGTGTTTCGTTGGTAGTGGATTGGAAAGGTAGAATAAAGGTCGAGATGTCGGACATTTGAAGGTGATTTGGAGGATGAAAAGAGATTGACGATTGTTGTATACCGATTGGAGTGCTTTCGTTGGGTTTATATCCTACGACCGTGTTTCTCGTACTCGTCTAGGACGTCCTTGGCATTCTCCAAGGCTGATCTTGGTAACCATGTGTCTTCTTCATTTCCGTAACCTCCAATGTACCAAATACTGGGTTCCTCTTCCTCGCTTCCTATGTCCTCGGATCTCTTCGATTTCGTACTCTTCTTCTTCGTTTATGATATCAGGTGGCGGCGGGTAGGGTGGTGTTGGCTGTCAAACTCGGGTTCGTGACATCGTGTGAGCAATGAGCGTGGAATACGTTGTGGATTGCCCAGGACTCAGGTAAGCGAAGCTTGTATGACCGATCTCCGACAGCTTCGAGATCTCGAAAGGTCCATAGCGTTTGTTGTCAAGTTTCCGTGATGGTCGGTTGGAATGAATGTTAACTGCTTCTAGCCAGACCTTTCTCCGGGTGAGAACACTTTAGAGACATTTCCGTGGTTTCCTCGGTTTCGCATAAGATCATTGTTCTCTTCCATTGCCGCTTTAGCTTCTTCTCGGGCTTTCTCTAACTCCGATGAGAAATCCGCTGCCGCTGGGTTGAACGTAGGTAGACTGTGATTCCCTTTCCATGGATGGAATCCGTGATTCAAAAAGAACGGTGTGTTCTTCGTGGCAGAGTGGACTTTATCGTTGTAATGGAACTCCGCCGTAGGTAGCCATTTCGTCCAATCGTTCTGTCGATAGCTGATGAAATTCCGCAAATACATTTCGACTTCTTGGTTGATGCGTTCCGTCTGTCCATCCGTCTGAGGATGATATGCCGTTGATAGGTTCCTTTCTATCCCCAATGATGTGCATAGCTCCTTCATGAATTTAGATGCGAACTGCGGTCCTCTGTCACTGATGATTCTTCGGGGAATTCCATGGAGCCTCCAACCTCCGATTTGTATAGATGCGCTAATTCGATTGACGTGAGAGTCGTAGTGGTGGGAACAAGGTGGATCATCTTTGAGAACCGGTCGACGATAACAACAATAGCATCTTTGCCTTCGGACTTAGGCAAGGTCCGATCATGTCAATAGAAATTCCTGCCAAGGGCCTTCCGGGATTGGTAATGGGTTCAGCGTGATTGGTTCGGGTCTGCGAATGATCTTGTTCTTTTGACACATGTCACATCCTCTGACATATCTCCTGACGTCCGTCTTGATCGTGGGCCACCAGAACGTCCGCTTCAACAGTTCTAGCATCCGATGTTGTCCAGGGTGTCCGACGTCGGGGGAATAGTGGTGATCGTGTAGGATTTGATCTCGCAAGTTCCTTTCATCCGGCACATAGATCCGTCCTTGTCGGTAAATTATCCCTTCTTTCTCCCACACTTTCTCCGGTTGTTTCGCCAATTCCTGCAGTACCATGGTTTCCCTCCTCTCGACTTTCTGATAACTTCCAGGATCTGTTGGTCGGGTGATATCTCGAATCGTCGATCGTAGAATGGTGGCTTCATATACTGGCGTTTCTTCAACTTCTTCGTACAAACTCCTTTCCTTTGAACATCTCCATGTTCCTGTTGTCTCGGCTTGTATCTGGTTTGACTATGCGGGAGAGGATGTCGGCTTTGGTGTTGATTTTCCAGGTATGTGTCGTAGTGCGAAATCGTATTCCTGCAGCATAAGGTACCATCTTGCTTGTCGAGCGTTCAGTTTCTGTGGGTCTCTGAAGTACTTCAGGTTTTCGTGGTCTCCAGATTTCGAACTGTTCCTTCGCATCCAACAGGTACTGTCTCCATAATTTCAGTGCCTTGACTATAGCCAGTAACTCCTTGTCGTAGATCTCGTAGTTTCGTTCTGCTTCAGTCAACGTTTTGGACATGAATGCAACCGGATGCCATTTTCCTTCCTGTTCCTGTGATAGGACTGCTCCCGTTCCATAGTTTGATGCATCCACCTCCAATCTAAACTTTCCATAGTCATTTGGCAACGCCAATACTGGTTCGCTGGTAATGGAATCTTTGACGCTTCGAATGCCTGTTGTTGTGCTTCTTCCCATTTCCACTCTTTTCCTCCTCCCTTCAACTGATTAGCGGAGCTGCGATGATGCTGAAGTTTTGTATGAAGCGTCTGTAAAAGTTCGAATCCCAAGAAACTCTCCACCTCCTTAATTGTTCGTGGCGTTTTCCATTCCTTTATGGCCCTGACCTTCTCCTTTTCCATAGTAGCTTTTCCATTTCCTACAACCGTGCCTAACAAGGCGATTTCCGTGGCGTCGAATTCGCATTTCGATCGTTTGAAGAATAGACTATGTTTGTCGGCGATTTTCAGGAAACGTATAGTCGTTCACGTAGTTCCTCTTTGGTACGTCCTGGAATCGCGAAGTCATCCATATAGTTGACCAGTGCACCTTCTTGGATCATTTCTCGGAATATGGTTGCCATCATACGAGAAAAGGTCGCCGGGGAGTTACTCATTCCAAAAAACATGACGGTAGGTTCGAATAATCCACGATTGGTGATAACGCTGCTTTCCATTCATCTCCTTCTCTGATCCTGACATTGTTGTAACCCCAGATAATGTCCAGTTTATTGAAGTATTTCGCATCTCGCAGTTGGTCGAGTACTTCGCTTATGAGCGGTAATGGCGTTTTGTCCTTGATCGAATGTTCGTTGAGTTTCCTGTAGTCCTGGCATAGTCGGAGCGATCCATCTTTCTTTGGTACGAAGAAACAAGGGGCAGCGTATGGTGATTTGGATGGTCGAATTCGTTTCGATGCTAGGTTCTCGTCTAAGAACTTATCCAGTTCCTCCCTTTCCTTTGGCGTCATGTTATAAACCTTCGATGATATCTCCTTTGGTGCGTCCTCCGTTAGATTGATCTCGATCCCATTCCGTTCGAGCTGGTAATTGCTCAAAATTCCGTTTGTTAAACAAGTGCGTAAATGGTCGAATGTAATCGGGTAGATCTTCGGGGTTGGTGGGATCTGATTCTTTTTCCTCCGTAGCGCTGTCCACATCAGTGGTTAGCCGTCGAGAAAAAGGAATCGTTTGGTGTGGTGTAGTGCATGTACTGGGGCATCGTGTAAATCTGACTTCTTGGTTTATCCAGTCGATCTCCGGGTTATGTTGAATTAACCAGTCGTATCCAAGAAAATATCCGCGCTCGAAATGTCCGATACCAGTGCCTTGATTTCCTCCTTATGTCCTCCTAGATCCATCTGGATTTTGGCGTCCTCCGTTAATATCCCTGTCCGATTTGGTGTTCCGTCTGCATTTCTCATGCGAATGGGTTGTTGCGTTTGACCTTCTTCAATTTCTCTCTCTCTGCCAACTCCTTGCTATCATCGTCATATGTGCTCCCGAGTCGATAAGGGCCTTGACCGTTTTGTTTCCGTTCTTGGTTTGATGGTTGCATCCAGCAGAATTTCGCGCGTTGAGTCTCTCTTGAAAGGAATAACATACTTGGATTTCGAATTTGTTGTTACATGGGGAGAGACTCTACGATTTATGGGTCGAGATTTCGCGCTCAATCGGACCCTTCGGCAAAATCCTGCTTCTCGGTGGTATCTTCTTCATCCTGTGGACTATCCTCGGTCGTTTCCCTAGTCCTAGCTCTCTTCGGCCCTACAATTCCTGGCGATGTGTCCTGGTTTGTTACAATTGTAACACGTCGGTCTTCTTCGGCTGCCTGCATTCTCTAGCAAAATGTCCGAACTTTCCACAATTGAAACACTTCCTCTGATTATTCGGGGTTTGGACTCTAGCGTTTCGAACCTTCCTAATTCCATGGGTTGACCTTCCTCCATAAGTGACTCCTGTCGCGGTGTTTTGTCGAACAAACTCATCGTCTCTGTTCCCATTCCTACTGCTTTTATGGTTTCGAGCCATCCGTTGAATGTGGTGGGGACTTTGTCGGGTGGGAATGATAGAATGGTGCGAATGGTTTCCTTTTTGACGTTCTTCTTCAGCAAGAAGATGTGTTGATCGTCCGTTCCCGCTTTGTTCATCATCAAGGTAAATTCGACTAAGAAGTCCACGATGGGTTTCCTTCCTTGGTCATAGTCTCGATAGCTATCTCGCTCTTCTCCTTGTCCATTCCATCGATAAACAACTCCTTCGCTTGCTTCTCGAATTGCTTCCACGTGAATGTTACGTCTGGGTTGGTGACTTTGTCCGCTACGAGTGCTGAAAACTTCCGGCTACTCCTCCTCTCATCCTGGATATGGCCGCTATGATCATCCTATCATTGTCGGTGATCCCGTTAAACTTTATGAACAGCTGAATGCTCCTCCACCAGTCCTCAAATCTCTCTCTGCTTCCCTCGAACCAACCGGGATCGGGGATAATTGACTTGGTATTCTCTGTGGTCGACATGTCTGATGGTTCCTTCGTCTCTGATTGGTCTTCGTTGTCGATGTGTATATCCGCAAAATGTCCGCATTTGATCTACTTCTCGTCGATTCTGATGTGGTGCTGATTCCGGTCTCGATGTCGGACTCGGTAACTCGATCTCTCGCAACAATCCGTCGTGATATGCGGCTAATTCTTCTTCGACAAGTCGTTTCTTTCCTTGTCGGCTGCTACTTGGCATAAACTCGTGCCCTGATGACTACGCTTGTAAAAAGCTCGACGCGAAAAAATTACGTCCGTTCGGTTGGTAGATCTGCCGTATGCACTACCACTACAGCAAGCTCGCTAGGCTGCTGTCTGCAAGGTGAGGTGTAGACGCTTTACCAAATGTTACGACCTTAATCTTATAAAGACTCAGGTTGCAGACAAGTGACAAAGACTTGAGGGCGATAAGAGAGAAGAGTAAGGGAAGGATACGATTGGTAAAGCGTAAGGAATACAGCAGTACCTACAGGGTTTATATACGTAGAGACAACTACCCAAGGTAACTAAGTATAGAACAGGACTGAGTCATAATACTCGGGGTAGTGGAGTAAGTGGAGCAAGAACGTATGGACGTGGAGTAAAGCATATGGGAGTGGAGTAACAGTGAGACAAAAGATACTAGAAAGGAAAGATGAAAGAAAAGTATAACGGACAGGCATGAAAATGTAGAGTAAGATCATATGGATGTGGAGTGACCATGAGACGAAAGATACTAGAAAAGAAAGGTGAAAGAAAAGTATAACGGGCAGGCGTGAGAATGCAGAAAAACAAAAGAGCCTGAACGAGTGACCATAACCAACCATAACAGCGAAGGCAATATCTGGTCGAGTAGCAATGGCTGCATACATGAGAGATCCTACAGCTTCTTGGTATGGTATATGAGCCATGCGAGTGATTTTGCCAGTTGATATCAGTGATTAGTTGATAGAATAGTGGATGGATGGATCCATGGGAATACTAACTGGTTTAGCATCCTTGAAACCATATCGCCAGAGACACGAATCAATGTATGATCTTTGAGACATATGTAACTTGCCTTCATCACGATTCCTTCGAATTTCGATTCCTAAAAGCCAATGAATCTCTCTGAGGTTGGTCACCTTAACAAACTCATTCATTCACTCTTTTAACTCCTTGATAAGCTCAAGTTTCATCACCACCAGAGTACAATCATTGACATGGATGAGGATGATGATCAAGTCATCCTGAATAACATGAAAGAAGATGCCGTGATCAACATCACAGCATGAATAGCCCAGATAGTTGATGAGATTTCACAGAGGCATTGATACCAGTGCCGTCCAGACTGCTTGAGGCTGTAAAGTGTCTTCTTGAGATGACAGACATAGTGGGGATGGGTAGGATCAGGAAAACCAGAAGGTTGATGCATGTAGACGACTTCACCATTGTTGAGTCTACCGTTTAGGTAAGCTCCTTTGATGTCTATCTGATGGATTTCTAGGTTCTGAGTCATAGCAATAGTGAGTGCAGTTCGTATTGACGACAATCATGCTACTAGTGCAAACATGTCGAAATAATCAACACCAGGCACTTGTGAGAAGCCCTGGGCTACAAGACGAGCCTTGTAATGGACTATGTTGCCAGCAGTGTCTTTTTTCGCTTTGAAAACCCGTTTTAATCCCATGACATTGATGCCAAGAGGACAGTCAATGAGTTTCCAGGTGCCAGCAGTTTTCAACGTGGCCAGTTCCTCTTCCATTGCCCTCTTCCACAATGGCCAATCATTCCTCTGGGTGGCCTCTTTCCAGGTACGAGATTCTAAAGCCTCCATCTCATCTGTTTCATTAACCAAAAAATAAACTTCTTCCCAGTATAATTCTTCAGCAACAGTAACAGCTCTCCCTTCAAGAATGTCACAAGCTTTCTGGCTAGGAAATTTCTTCCTCACAGGATGCAAAGTTGTAAGCGGTTCGGGCAGATCTGTGATCTCTGGAGGGATATGAGGTTCAACTGGTGGCAGCAGCAATTCAGTTTGAGTTGGAGTACCAACACTTGGTGACTCCAGTGTTGTAGGGGATTCAGCCGATTTTGCTAGGGCAAAAACAGATGCAGGAGGTGCCTGTGGAGTAATAACTTGCTCCCTCTCAAGCTCCAGGTTAGTATTCTCTTTGATGAAGCGAAAATTACGCTCAATCTTGACTGCCCCAATATCAGAGAATAGGATCCTAGATCTATTACTCTCTGTATCAAAACCCAACCAACGACTTTTCTTTGCCTGTACTCCTAACTTATCTTGTCCAGCTTGGTGAACCCATACCTCATCACCCCACTCACAAACATTTCCCATATATGGCTTTTGGTTATATAGGACTTCAAATGGTGTCTTTCCTTCAACTGCCTTAGTTCCAGTTCGATTCATCATCCATACTACGTGCGCCACGGCTTCTGCCCAAAACGACTTTGGAAGACTACTTGAATGAAGTAGAGCTTGAGCACGCTCAACAATTGTACGATTTTGACACTCAGCAATACCGTTGTGCTGCAGAGTATCGTGAATGGTAAGCTTTATTTCCGTGCCATGAGATTTGAGATAAGACTGAAACTCCTCAGATGTGTATTCCCCTCCACAATCCGAGTGAAGTACTTTGATATGTGCATTGTATTGAGTCTCCATCCATGCTTCATACTGCTTGTATGCTTCAAAAGCATCAGATTTCTGGGATAGAAACTCCACATACATCCAATGAGAATAATCATCTGTAAACATGATGTAATAATGTTGTCTTTTGCGTGTTGCCACTCTAGCTGGTCCCCAAATATCAGTGTGCACTTCTTTGCCAACTTTTGTCACTCTTTGACCTTGCTGAACTTTCACAATTGGCATATGGGTGGCTTTGGCATATGTACAAAACACATTCCCGGATTCTACCTTGCTTAGTTTCAACCCTGTAACCTGTCCATCCTTGACCAATTTCTCTGCAGCCATGGGTGAAATATGACCTAGGCGACAATGTAGGGTGACTTTGGTGAGCGATTTGCTCACAACATTGATTTCATCATAGTCATCATTGACTAACTTGTATAACCCCTTTTCATTTCGAGGGATTTCCGCTACACGAACACTTTCCGAATCTCAGATTATACAATGCCCATCTCTGAACATCGTCATATAGCCTTCTTTGTCCAAACAACCAACTGATATCAGCATATAGTTCACTTCAGGTGAATAGAGAACATCCTTGAGGTGTAACTCTGACTTTGAGTCTCTATTTGGTAAGTCAAGTTTCACTTCTCCTTTACCTATAGCACTGAATTGTTGCCAATTAGCTGTTCGCAACGTGCATGGTGGAGTAGATGTGAACGACATGAACACATCTTGGTAGGGAGAAATATGATGAAAAGATCCTGAATCAAAGATCTTGATTCTGACCGTCAACTGACTAACTTTCCCAACTTCTTCAACATCTACAGCAAATGATTCATCATCGTTACCTCCTTCGGTCGTAACATTGGCACTGGTACATTGATCTTTCTTAGATCCTTCCTCTTTTTTATCCTTTCGCTTAGGACAATCTTTCTTCAAGTGCTCCCCTCCACAAATCCAATACAGTCCCTTTTTCTTCTCCTTTCTTTTACCCTTCTCTTTAACTTTAGACTTCCTTTTATTCTCAGCTTCAACTCCAAGTGCGTCATCTCCTTCTGGCTTAATTGTCTTTTTGGAAAAATGACACGTATGATCCCATTCATCACATATCATAATGATGAGCAGATCTGGATCAATGGTTTTGCCAAGAGAAGAGTGAAGACGAGAAGCAGATAGCTGGTTGGATGCAAAGGTAGATAGCCATCGAGGTAAGGACTAGATTATAGCACTTCGGTATTCATTATCACTAATATGAATGCCAACTGCTAGTAACTCTGACTTTTTTGCCCTCAAGTTAGTCAAGAATACTTGAACATTACTCCCAGGTGGACAGTGCAAGGCCATGAATTTCTGGAGATTTGCTTGTGAATAGTCACTCTTGTAAGTATATTCCTTGATGACCGCTTTCCACATTTGTTGAACTGTGGGGTAGCTTGCTACGACAATGAGAGTGGAGTCTGGGATTCACTGAGTGAGCAGCGCTTGAGAAATACTTTCATTTTGATCTCACAACTCGATGTCATCAATCGTAACTGGAGGTGGAAATGGGGGTAAAGCTGCCTGAGCAGCAGTTTCAGTAGGAGTTGCCGATGTAGCTGCCGGAGCACTAGGTAGTGCTGGTGTAGGTGCAGGAGAAGGTGTAAGAAGAATAGGACGAGGAGTAGTCCCATCAAAATGACCCCATAGGCCTTTCCCTCGAACGACCATCTGGAATCTCAACTCGAACATAGCCTAGTTTGATCCCGAAATGTCCAATGCAGGCACATTGGGTGGTAGAGTATCATTTACAGCTGTCGAACTTGACATAGTGTTACTCACTTTCACTTTGCAGCACTAGTTTTTAGTATGACAATGGGTTGGGGCCCATAACCTGAAAGATTTACGCTCAGTCTTGAAATGCGAAGACTAGTACATTTCAATACCTGAAAGATTTATGCTACAAGTACAAGTTTAATAAAGGAAATTCATTTACAAGTACGTTACATACCTCAGTCTTGAAACACGAAGACTGAGGTGTTTAGAACACAATTACGCACATAAATTGGCCATGGAACAAATGAGACAAAATGCACAGACGAAAATTCTCACCTCAGCTCCATACAAACCCTAACCCATCAACACGTGTTTGTTACTCCCAACAGTTTATCAAGTAGATGTCTAACAATGAAAGATATTGATGAGGGATTAGATGGTCACATCAATTTGATGTCGGTGATGGCCGGATGACGATTGTCGCCAGCCCTCCCGCTGACACTCGTCAAACGAAGTTTGTAAGCACGGCACGTGATTTCCGAGTGGCTCAGTGAGGGGATGGGAAGGAGCCTGAGTAAAAAGACTAATTACTTTTACTAAATTACAAAGTTGATCCCACGCAAATGATGTCCTCTCTGATGCCAAAAATTAAATCAAGATAATCGACCGCTTCCAGTTCAATGGCCAATATTTGATATGCAATAGCATATATTTCCTAGAAGCCACATAGTAGAATAGGATTTAATTTCCACCTTCTGCAAACCATGGCACCAGGCCATGAACATGGGTGGTAGGTGGCAAAACTTCCATGCTGATCATCCAATGATGGAATTGATATAGTGATTGGAGCGGAGCAAATCATTTTTTGGCTTAAAATTTGGGATGAACGAAGTGTTCAAATACATTTTTGTGTTATGTGCTGCTCTACTCATTTTTAAAGGGAGAAAACAAATGTATAGACATCGCGTAGTATGTGCTATGTATGTTGTGCACTGGAACTCGTGACCATGACCTGTTACTATCAGTGGGAACTTGGTAATTGGTTAAAGTCATCGACTAATTTACCAATCAAATTACTAAATTACCAAGTAACCAATTTTCGGTTACTAGTAAATGACTTGCCCATCACTGTGTTGTCCTGGTTGCGATGAGACTACGACAGAGATATTAACAAGAGTCGCGTCATTGCTGCGAACGGCGCGACTCGTGGTAGTGAACAAGACAGAGGCTCTGCTGGACGTTGGGCGCCGGCAACTTTCGTTGTCATTTTCTTAACCTAAGATCACCTAATGATAATAATTTGGACCTAGGATTCATAGAGGTGCAACCAAGAGATAGAGGGCCCTTCACGCGAGGCACGGAGTTCTGCATCAAACCATCAATGACTCGTCCATCCTGCGTAAAGTCACATGGCGTCATGTATATATAACTGCGACATGCGTTATGAGCATTGAGCACTGCCCAACAACTATACTCACAATCCCAGTCTTCATAGTCTTTTTTGCTAGTTATGAGTTACAACAACAGAGGCCGTAAGGGTGATGGACTTCCTCGAGGACGCGGGTTCTCTCCGCGAGGTGCCGCATCTAGTCGAGGGGGTGGGTCTTTTACCAGAGGTAGCGCACCTAGTCGAGGGGGTGGGCCTCCGTACCGAGGCCATTCCCCCGCAGGCGGCACCTCCTCATTTCGTGGTGGCGGTCGTGGAGGCACCAGAGAAGTCGTAATCTTCGAAGGTGACACTCCCGCCACAGTCCAACCGCACCTCTCCAATGCAAACATGAACTCTCTCATCTCGTCTCTGTCTCCCTTGCGCGGCACGCTAGAACGTCCCGTCCGACCAGGTTTCGGTACCCTCGGCACACCCGTCAACCTCCGTGCCAACTTTTTCGCTGTCAAATTCAAGAAAGGCCAAAAGTTTTATGAATACACTGTCATCATATCGGGTCCGAAATCGAAACTCCCGAATACGATGAAGATTCGGTTATTTGAACTTTTGGAACAGCACCCGGATTTTGCTCAATATAATCCTCATATTGCGCATGACAGGAGTGCTAAACTGTATTCTGCGGAACTGCTTCCTCAGCCGTTGGACTTTAATGTCAGATATTACGACGACCATAAGAAGGGACCTGATGATGATGCGGACGAGTATAAAGTCGAACTTGAATTCACCAAGGAACATGATTTATCCGCATTGAACGAGTAGGCATTCTTTCTCTTACATATATATCCCGTTTTCACATTTATCTTTGTCAAGCTATTTGGATGGTAATCCGGAATCAAAGGGTCTTGACATCCAGCCATTGACCACCGCCTTGAACTTGATCGGTGGAAAGTATGCTTCAGGGCGCGGTACACGAGTCGGACGTTCTATTATGAAATATTTCGATCAAACTAGGCGACCTTATGAATTATCTCAGCAACTCGAAGCGCGCCAAGGATTCTCCTTGTCTTTCAGACCAGGCTACAAGCAGTTTATGGTCAACGTGTAAATCCTCATCGCTACTCTTCCAAATTGAATTGAATTGTCGTCTGAATTTTGATAATTTCTAGAAACGTTTGCATGGCGGCATTTATCACTCCGGGAAACCTCGCAGACAAATTGAATAAATTCCAGGATCAATCCCATGGTGGGATGCTCACTCTTCCTCGAGGATTGGTGAAGAGTATCAAAGTCAAAACTACCCACCTCGGATACAAGAAGAGCGTTTTTCAAGTCATGACTACTTCCGCTCGACAAACCACTTTCACCCTTGACAATGGCCAAAAAATCACTGTTGAAAAATATTTTGAACAAAGTACCGTTTTTCGATTTTCTCCTACCCTTTTCCGATATTTATTATTATTTTAGCTTATAAGAAGAAACTCAAGTACCCAGACCTCCCCGTAATCAACGTTGGCAACAAACGTAAACCGACTTACGTCCCAGCCGAACTATGCGAAATTCTCCCAGGATGCGTCTTTCGCGACCGGTTATCCTCAATGGAAACGAGTAAAATGATGAATGTGGCTTGTAATCCTCCTCACGAAAATGCTCAGGCCATAACGCAAACTGGGTTTCCTTTCCTTGGATTTTCTCAACAAGGCAACAATTCGCCATTAGAGCCGTTTGGGATTTCTATTGATCCCGAGATGGCTGTTGTTCCTGGCAGAGAATTGGCGCCACCGAGCGTATCAGGGAATAAATCGATTACGAATATGAATAAAGCGTCGTGGTATTTCCCACCCGGCGTGAAATTCGTGCGAGGCGCTCTGGTTCATACTTGGCAGGTTCTAATTGTTCAAGATGGAAGATCGCATACTGAATCAAGCGAGGCGACGAAGGTTGCTGATCAATTTTTGGACAAGTTGAAAAAGTGTGGGATGAATGTACCGCCGACATCGGGGATGAACGTCCTTTATCTGGTTGATCCGAGGCAGGATGACGCTTCGAGGTCAAAGAGTGTGCAGAAGATTAGAGAAGGGATGAATAGAGCGAGGAATGCGTCGTTTGTTTTGGTGCTTTTGAGGAATGTGGATAAAGTGGTTTATGCGGCTGTTAAGGTCAGTATAGATATATGTTTCCTCGACTTTTATTTATCTGTGAGCTGATAGTGACTTTTTTATGTAGACAATTGGGGATGTGGAATTAGGTGTTCATACGGTTTGCATGCAGGTTGATACGGCGTTGAAAAGGGGCGAAGCATATTTTGCGAATGTGGCATTGAAATTGAACATCAAACTCGGTGGAATCAATCACAAGGTACTTAACTAACTCGCCCTCATATATATATATACAACACCTCAAAACTCTTTTTTTATTTAGTTGGATGAACATTCCACGAGATGGTTGACGAAAAAATCGACAATGATGGTCGGTATCGACGTGACACATGCTGGACCTACGAGTCGATATGGGACACCGTCGATCGCGGCTGTTGTGGCTAATGTGGATGATTCGTTTGTCCAGTTTCCGGCTAGTATGAAGATTCAAGCTGTTGATGAGAATAAAGAGGCGAAAGAGGTGCGTTTTGAGCTTTGTATTCTTGTTTTTACGTTTTTAACTGACAAAGTTTAAATTTTTAGATGGTGACGGATTTGGCTGAGATGATGTGTGAACGGTTGTCGGCGTACGAGAAAAAGATGAAGAAATTACCGGAAAGGGTGTTTGTTTTTAGAGATGGTGTGTCTGAAGTAGGTCCTTCTCTCTTCCCCCCTTGCCTCTTGTAACCCGTTGTGCGCTTTACTTAGGGACAATTTGACGTTTCGTTGGAAGAAGAGAAACCTTGTATTTTGGAAGCGTTCAAAAGGATGAAGGGGCCGGGGGGGAAGGCTTATAGACCTAAGTTGTCTATCATTATTTGTGGTAAACGTCATCATGCGAGGTATGTTTTTCTTGAATATAGTTGTGTAGGTTGTTTGCTAATATTTTTTTTCCGTTAGATTCTACTCTACGGATTCCCAATATGCTAGTCAGAATGGAAACACTCGTCCTGGTACAGTCGTCGATAAAGGTATTACAGCAATGTAAGTTATCCCATTTAAATCCTTTGTTCCCCATAAATTAACCCAATAAAAAAAAAGCTACGATTTCGATTTCTACCTCCAACCCCATGACGGCATCAAGGGTTCAGTCAAAGCCACCCACTACACCGTCATCTACGACGAAAATAATTTCACCGCCGACGAAATCCAAAAGGGAACGCATGATTTCAGTTACTTGTATGCGAGGGCGAGTAAGGCCGTGAGTTTGATTCCGGCGGCGTATTATGCGGATTTGGCGTGTGAGAGGGGAAGGTGTTATTTGAATGATTTTCTGGCTTTGGGGGATGCGAAGAGTAGTTCTGGTGCTAGTACCGGTACTGGAGGGAAGAAGGGTAGGAAGGAGGAGAAGGAGGAAGTATTTAGAGCGGCGGAGGAGGCTTGGGGAGATGGAGTGAGTCGTCCTTTTCCTTGATAGTTTTTCTTTTGCTGATGGGTTTCGTTTAGATACACCAGAATATGAGGAATAGCATGTTCTATATTTGATGGTCCCCGCGTTGGACTTCGTGTTTGCTTCATCTTGTTTTACTGTACTATTATAGTCGATGCGAGCGCCGAGTGCGAGCCTTGTGCATTGTTTCATAACGTCGTTTTATTCGTTGTACAGAGGCAGACTGACTATCTCCAAAGTCCCTTCAAATCGTTGGCTACAATGATTCTTAGATAAAGTCGTTATGAATATCGCAAGACTCTACCTTCACGCCCGCCCAGTGGGAAATAACTTCTTTTATCCTTCGTTCCATTCTTGACCGACATAAATCGCAGGTCAACTTTTCGGTCAAGGGTTCGAATGATTTTCTCAGAGTGGCAGTGGACAAGTCTAATCCAAAGGGGAAAAAAATAATGATTGAGCGATCTTTTGTTTTTGTTTTGGTTTAGATCTTACCTGCACGAGCATCCCATGCCAAATATGCCGAAACCAACGCCCAAGCTCTCGTCAATGCCTTTTGTTCGGTAAAGTCACACTCCTTCGTAGGAGGATGTGGGTAAGGCGAAACTAATAGAATTTCTTTCAAAGCGTTCACGCGACTGAGATGTAAACAAAACAGTCGTTTCAGATAAGTTGCTCCCATACGTATTGCCATTTCGTCGGGAAGGCTCATAAGTGGGAATGAGAGTAAATGTGATGATGAGGAGACTGCCAGGTCTTCCAGCTGATGACGCGCTGCGAGCGAATATAGGTGCAGCGGATATAGTGGTGCATATGTGAGGAGAAGTTGGTATAGCGGTGTCTGGATGGTAATGAGATCCTTGGGATTGATGTCGTAGATTTGCATGCGGTCGACCGCGACCAGAAGCGTCTCGAAGGTAGGTGAGTTCTTTGCGGGAGATGTTCCATATAGGGTGTGTAAGATGACATTGAAAACCGCAGATAAGTCAGGAATGTGATGGATAACCTCGGATTGTGTACTGGCGAGGTTCTCATTTTGACCCCCTATGATTTGACCAAAGGCTTTTGGAGAAACGCTCCTCAAAACCTGGGAATGGGCATAAAAGAGAACCTCATCGAAGGTACTGAATATCAAATCTGGCGTGACTGAATGCGAGGTAAGGTTGAACGATGTAGACATGCAAACTATTGTATCCTCGCTGTCAGGAGAGTTGGATACCGTTGAGGCATTATCACTAACACTACTAGGTGGCTTCAGGTTTCCCCGTATTAGGAGAATGAGGGGATATGTAGATTGAAACACATACTGGGGTCGGCATTAGTGGGAGCTCCGGCTCGGCCGGGGCCGGTGGGTAATAGGGCAAGAGGACGTCCTCAAAATTCTTGTGGGTCTCTCTCATTAGCTGTTTGATAGGTTAAATCACTCAATAAATTATTCACCAACACAGCAGCCTCGGCCAGTGAATCGAAACCATTGACGAGATAAGAATCGTCATAGGATAGTGGCACATCGGCCATGTTCAGAGATGCACTTGTCTATGAAGCCCACTTAGGTACATTATTCAAACATGGTGAGCCAGTTGAATGTGTTACCTCCGATTGCATTCTAAGAGGGTATTGAAAGTGGGAATGAAGCGAAAACGGTTGAGGTTATATAGGCGTCCATAATCACAGAAACGTGTCGAATTTGAGATTGCAGCAGCCTAAATCGGCCCCCGCTTTGACCTTCGTTACAGTGGCGGGTATATATTAGGAGTAGCCGATGGGAATATTTGCTAGAGCTCCACAAGAACCCGGCGATGACCGCCATCTTGATAATGGTAATGATAATGAGCTTTCTATGGTGGTGACGTCGTGTGATATAAGTTACAAGTACCAAAACCCCGTGTTATTACCCCACTGTCGGAGTCAGCGGATACATTCATAGATTGAATCGGAAAGATATAAGTAGACCGCAGCTGGTTTACGCTTCAAAACACCCCTCATCGTCATGTCTTAGAGTGGTTTCAGCATTGCTGACCTGAATAATCCAGTACAGGTGACATACGGTTCTCAGGGATGTAGTTCCTGACGTTCGGTCTTCTTTATCGGCAACCACGTTCCCTGCGATCGGGTCCCTTTTTCTTCCTCGGTTGCCAATTCCCCCGTAAAATGAAATTGGTGACCTCCCTCTATTTTCAGGTCACTCAAGATAGGTATCTTCGAGTCATAAGAAGTCATGACGCTCATGATGGATCTTTGTGTGGCACTCGAGTATGGGCATAAGAAGTGGATCATGCTTCAAATTACCAGGACGGGGAAATGAGGAAGTGAGGTCAGGTTCGAAGGTATCCAGTGAGCTTTTTTCCGGCAACTCGCGTTGTTTACATCTCGTAAGCCGAGCAATTTTTCAGACTCCTTTGTTCTTAATTTGTTTTTGGCCGCACTATATGTAGGTGCGTTATTGGACATTTTGAGTGCTCTGCAATGATATTGGTCATTTAATTCATCGTGTCTAGAATTCTTGAGAAATAAGGTGTTTCAGGGTCTCTATGTAATTGATGTATCCAAGTAAGTACGTGGAGATTGATCGGATCAACTTTCTTTAGTAACGTGATTGTCGTGCGGCCGTCGCTTCTCTCGCTTTCTCAGTCCCAGAGCCGTCGGTTTTCTTGAGCACTTACTGCTGCCGTGTGGTCCAATTCTGGTATGCTATCATCATCTTTCGGTTGCGGTAGCTCATGCCCCTTTTTCTCCGACAGCCGCGGACGAACAATCTCACCCGCGATCTTTTTTCAAAAAACGTAGTATTTCGCAGAGCTATTACCCCGAATTTCCTAGAAGAATAAGAAGGGAATCAGACAGAGAGTGTGTGTCGACAAACTGGCAAGATCACACTCCGTGGACGACGAGGGTGCGAATCTTGGCAATTCGGACTCACTAAAGAAAAAACATAATTCGGCGGATTCCGTGTCTGGTTGCATCGATTTGCAGGTAAACCCTGCGTATTCTGCTCATGCTCAATCTGGTGGGCGTAGCGGTACGGTATCCAGTAGACGCCGTGTAGTTGTATCGGGTACACGCTCCTCCACGAATCATTATCTTCATCAACAGCAACATCATCATCATAAAAACGAGTCCCCGTCCTTCTGTATGACGAATTCCGGTTCGAATCAAGGTGATGAAGATGTACCGCTACGTATAAAGAAAAGCGCCTCTTCACCCATGTTGTCTGTTCCTTCGACCGATTCTGCTGGTTCATCTTCACGGATCGTTACACCGGGATTTTTATCGGAACCACCACCGTATACGTCGTTACCACCGCCTTTGGTATCTTCCGCCGTGCATGTTACTGAAGTTCCCCTGCCTGTCCAGCGGATTGCTCTGCAGTCGAACGCATATCAACGTGATAATGAAGAAGTCGGGGAAAGGGACGGTGAGGGTGAAGACATGATTTATGCGTCACGGAGTACTCGAGCGCAAAATGGTCCTATGGTACCAAAGTATACGGATGGAACCAATCCTATTTCGGCATCACTTCCGCATTTTTCTAGTGCTTCAGTTCGTCAAAATCCACGAGGTTCTCATACTCGAGGGCTTCTTCATCCTCATTTATCATCATCCTCAGCAACGAAAGCAGGCAGTGGGACGAGTTTAAGGCACCGAGTTTTTGCTGCAATATCTTCAGGACATATCGAAGGAGGGGAAGGAGACTCAGAAAGTGATTGGGAGACGAATGGGAAGATTATTTGTACGACACCAGGGGTGATGTGTGCCGGCGAGACAGAAACAGAAACAGACGAGCCTGTAAGAGCCTTTTTTTTTTTTTTTTATAGCTATGGGATCCATTTTGACCATAATTTCATTTAAGCCTCGCCACTTACCTACTGCACGCGTTTCACGATCTTCGAGATTGTCAAATTCTTTCTTAGCTTCGCGATCGACGCCGTTTATGACGCTTCCGTGGCAAAATCTTCTGTTTGAATTTTCGAGGCTGTTGGCGATCGTACCGGCTTCAATTGGGTTTATGTGGTGTATATGGCATATGTACACTCATGTGCCTTGCTTGACTCCCTACACGGCGCGATCAGTGCCGGACAGAATCGACTACTTTATTGCATGTCTTTGGGTGAGCTTCACGATCTCAGAGTTGATATGCTATGCTGATACCCTCTCAAGGCACTCCTCACTGCACACCAATGTCTTTCTTTGACGACCGGTTTATTGACGCGCTGGAGACATTACTACCCACCCTTATCCACCCTTGTCCGCTTGCTTGCATTGCAAGGCATCTGTTGGCCTGCAACTCAACTTACGGTCAACATTCTAGAAGTGTCTAAACGGCCTGCAGTCGTCTGGGCCGTCATTGGTACTACGACTTGTACGAGTCGTAGCATTCAGATGTGGGTGGTCAGTAACCTTCCAACAAACTCTGCGTCATCACAAGGTCTCTCCACTGAAGCGAGGGAGCGTGAAAAGCGGAGACATGTAGAAGCGGAAGCAACCGGATCAAAGACAATGGCTAGGGGAAATACGTATTGGAAAAAGTGGAACAGGTGGCGGAGGAGACGGAGATGGGACTGGCGGGAAGTATCGATTAAATGCGTGTTGCCTGCTGGAGTATTATACTTCATTATGGCCTGGGCTAGTGAGCTTCGCAGGGAGCTTGGAGGGTGTTAGGCAGCTATAGAGTCAAACATGACGTCGGAGCAATAGCTCCCCACCACGGACTATGGCGTCATAAGACACTTTCGACTCCGAACATAAAAATCCTAGACAACTTCTCCTCTTTCACCTTTCCCACTTTCCTTTCAACAAATGGATAAATCATCGTCTATTATCGCTGCTCTCGACGCTGGAAAGTTGCCTTCTACCCAGCAATTTGAACATTTCCTTGACTGGCTTAGTGATGTTGGTATCACTAGTATCGAACCTGTCGCCATGGCGCAGCTCAGTTCTCAGGGCCGTATCCTTGCGAATGATTCACGTCGTCTTCTCGATGCATACAAACAATTATTGAATAGCAAAAACGGTACGTTCCACTGTACTTTCCTAATCATTCGTCTGACTAACGTCTTTATTCTAGACGATAACATTCTTCAAGAAGCGATCTGGCATCTCGAACAGGGCGAGGTCGTTGCTACGTCCGAAGCGAGGGAAGATCAGGAACAAGCTCTCAAAGACATCCAAGCTCTCCAACGTTCTCTCCGTATCATTGTGAAAGTGGCTTATCGCAATGTCACTACTGAAGGGGCGCACCTTTTCAGTGACTTCGCGTCTGTTATGCGAGTCATGCTTGCCGATGCTGCTGAATTGGTGGAAACACAAGCAGGCAAGGCGAAAGAGACATTACGTCATGTGGAGCACGATGTCAAGGTGGGTAAGCGGGATTCTTGGGGACGGGATAGGGAATCTTTGGAGGCGAGGAGGGAGGATTTCAAATTGCAGTGGGAGCATGGTGTTGACACCGTGAAGGATACAGGGTCGATGGTGATTGGCGCTTCGAAAGCTGTTGCAGGCGCGGTTGAAGATACGACCGAACGGACGACTAGCCGCGTGCAGAATGCTTTTTACTCCGTGAGTTATTCTTACTCTTATGTGCCCCAGGATTACGTTGACAATTGAGATCATAGGTTTGTGATCGTGCTCAATCAGATCCTACCTATCGTGATGCCCTCGACACTATCTTTGACCTCATTCAAAAACGCCTGGACCAGGGTCTGAAAGCAGTATCTGACCCTAATTTCACTCTTGGTACATTCATCGGAGACCCTACTACAGAGCAACATGTTCCCAACGCTATCGAATGTCTTAAGACGTTCGTTGAACGCCTCACCGATACTCCACTTGACCCGCTGACCCGCAAACTCCGTGGCACTATCGTTGCGGTCGTTAAAGATGAACAGCTCAAAAACTGTGTCCATGACTTCCTAGAAGAAATCAGACGTGGTTTCACCGAAAAGGGTTATGCGCGTAGCGATGCCGCTGCCGAGAAACTGAAGGAATTGCGAGAACGGTGGCAATCTCTTCTCGAAAAGGACGAGCACACGAAGAATAATATTGAGCAATTAAAGGATGGATTCTCGAAAGCTTTCGAGGATATGAAGCAGGATAAGGACCTTCAGCGTATCAGATCCGCGCATCTCCGTTTCAATAATGACCTTGCTGAAGGTTTAGTTGAAGCTAGCAAGGAAGCAGAAACTGGTTTACAGGCGGCCATGGAACAAGTTACCTGGTTCTGGCAAGATTTGTTCAGATTCTATCTTCCGCGTGTTTTGAACAAGATGAAAGGCATCCCTATTCCTCGGTAAGTTGCTATATGCTTATGATATCGTGGCTGGTACTAAAGGAAATGCTAGTATTGAATATAAGGACTCGGACATTGAATTCGTCGTTGAAAACCTCGATGTATCTTCTTTCCATGTCTTACCTTCTCATGTCTACATTCGTAACATTACCGACGTCGACATCAATGCCTCCGCAGATCCCTTCGAGGCACCTCGTACTGCTGTCGGTGCTCTCACTCATATCCGTCTCCAAGCCGTTCGGCTCGAGCTCAATGATGTCTCATTCTGGTACAAGGATAAGACGCGCGGTTCGATAGGACCGAACGAGTTCACTGGGCTGATGGGATTTAATTTACCCGACAAGGGACTCGATCTCGATCTTAAGATGCGCCTTATTCCGGCAACAGTTAAAGGACCTTACTCGCGTGAAAACTTGAAGCATTTCCACATAATTGAAAAGGTTTCGGTCACACTTGCCGAGGATATTGGTTTGGAGGTGAAAGAGAGTAATCATTCCATTCTCGTCAGACTTTTCAGGCCAATAATGACTTTACGGTTACGTGAGGCTTTGGAGAGGACTCTGACGGAACAAGTTCGAGCGGTTGTGGACTGGACGGATGGTATTGCGTTTGATATCGGGAAGAGGAAGCAAGTGTTCCAGGATACTGGGCTTGGCGGCGGCGGGTCTCTGATGGCTGCTATTTGGAGCGAAGCCGGTAGGATTAGGAGGGAAGGTCAAGAGAGGGGTGAGTTAGGCATTCATGCCACAGGCACAGGTATCGTCGTTGAACAACAACTTTATACGCGACATGGAGACGAAGCAGGCAAAACAGAATTTGCGGTTGGAGCTGAGCCACAGATCTTGAGTGGTGACAAGCGTGGACCCCTCGGAACAGGCTCGAAGCCGCTGAGAGAACGTGTGGGACAGATAGGCGAGGAGGTGGGTATCTGGCCGGGCATTGTAGAAGAAGGAGCGGAGGCTAGGGAATATATTGCCGGAGCGAGGCGAGAGGCAAAGGGTATGTTGAAGGAGGGTGAGAAACAATTCTTGAGCTTCAAGAGGAGCGTGGAACAGAAGACTGTACATGAGAGGCAGAGGGGCGGATGGCAAAGTTCTGCATTTGATTTCTGATTAGTGACGTCGACTTGGCATTCGACGTGGCCCAGGCTAATTGTATATTATAATATCATTACTTCTAGTATTTCTATAAGAGCGGGAATGGAATATTATCATCTTCCTGCATGGTGACGAGAATGGAATATTGTTATTTTCCCGCATGGGTGATTAATATTGGTTTGACTATGGTGTCCTGTGGTGTCGTGCTACTCGCCTGAGCCTTTCCAGCCTCGGCAGAGGAAATAGGCCTCCTCTGAGTCCTTCCGACTCGCTCTCGACGGGGCTTTGCCATGCGGCATCTTCGTGCTCCGGAGGAAAATAACGATGATTTGAGCGGCGTTCTATTGTGAGTCGCTGGATCGACGTCCATAAACTAGCGCTTGCTAACGTTCGCGCGGTATAGAGTCAAGTTTTTTTATCACCAGCTTTTGCAAGACTTCTGTCAAACTATGCTTTCGCCCCGATTTCAAGACGTACGCATCGTCAAACCCCA